>CAIGQV010018202.1:10767210-10782143 GCA_903798115.1 Danio jaintianensis
GAGAGAGAGAGAGAGAGAGAGAGAGAGAGAGAGTCCAAGCTTACCTTGGGTTGAAAATAAGTGCTAATGGAAGACAAAATTTGGCTGTGAATGAACTGAAAGAGAAAGCAAGAAGGGCTTTTTACGCCATTAAAAAATCAACACAAATAGAAATTCCAGTTGGAATCTGGCTCAAAATTTTCCAGTCTGTGATTGAACCTATACTGCTATACGGGAGTGAGGTGTGGGGTCCTCTCCTCAGTCATGAGTTTGATAAATGGGATAAAAATCCAATTGAAAGCCTACATGCAGAGTTCTGTAGGAGCATCCTCAGGGTACAGAGGAACACACCCAGCAATGCATGCAGGGCAGAATTAGGCCAGTATCCTCTACTCATGCGCATTGAGAAACGGGCCGTCAAATTTTGGAAACATATAAAAATGAGTGACCCCAACTCTTATCATTTTAAAACCCTCAAAAACCAAGAAATGGACACTGAAAAAAGCCCCCTAATTCAGATGGTTCTGAAGCTGCAAACACAAACCAACATAGCAAATATGACTAACAGCAGGCAGCACCAGGACACGGACATGCTCATCCACAGAATTAAGCCCAATCAAATGATAAATGCACGAAAAGGAGAGTATCTGATTTACTGGAATGAAGCAGCAGGGAAACAAAGTAAACTTCAATGTTATTTAGACTTAAATAGAGATTATACGACAGCAACATATCTGAGTGCAGTAAAGGACAGTAAATTAAGAGCAACACTGACCAAATACAGGCTGAGTGCTCACAGTCTGACTGTAGAGACGGGCCGATACAGACAGAACTGGCAACCCAGAGAGAGCCGCATCTGCCCACACTGTGCCCAGGCAGAGGTGGAGACGGAGGAACACTTCCTCACCCGCTGCACAAACTATCAGCACATCAGAGAAACATTCTACCCCAAACTCCAGAGCATTTACCCTCAATTCACTGAGTCAGATAATAAAACACAACTGCAATATTTACTAGGGGAAAAAACTGACTGTATCCTTCTAGCGGCACAGTACATTAATGCATGTCACAAAAAGAGAGAGGAGACCAATAAAAAACATCAGTGATGCGCTTGCAAACACACACGCACACACACACACACACATCTAGATTATTATAAATGAATCATTGTAAATATACTGATTATTTTTGTTTTTATTACTGTTTTATCCTAAAATGTTGATCGTTAAATGTACAGTGTATTCTGATCTATTTTTTTATATATATATATATATATATATATATATATATATATATGAATAATATGATATAAATGAATATGATATATTGAATAATAATATGATATATTGAATAATAATAATATGATATATTATTTATTTAATTATTATACGTATATTTCTTTTTTTTTTCTTTTTTTTTTTACTGCTACTATTACTACTCCTATTTACTGTGTTTACTGTTTGCTTTTTAAAATATATGTATGTTCTTTTATTTATTTATTTATTTATTTATTTTTTAATGTAAACTTTATAAATGCTTTGGCAATACATTTGTAACATTTGTCATGCCAATAAAGCAATTATTGAATTGAATTGAGAGAGAGAGAGAGAGAGAGAGAGACAGAGAGAGACTGGCACTTCCTCATGCTGGAAAACTACAAGGTGAAATAGGAAGACTTGAGCAGTGATTTGCTTTTATTCACATTGCTGGTGGAGTCACAGGAGAGCTGAGAAGAGCCTTTAAGGAGAAGCTTTACAAAGACACTGAACATCACACACACACACACACACACACACACACACACACACGCGCAGGCAGCAGGTTCAACTCTGCAGTGCTAAATATTCATGCCTGTGTGTGTGTGTGTGTGTGTGTGTGTGTGTGTGTGTGTGTGTGTGTGTGCGTGCGTGTGTGTGTGCGTGTGTGCGTGTGTGCGTGTGTGTGTGTGTGTTTGTGTGTGCGACTGACTCGAGCCCTCCAAATTGTACATTATGCACACATTTGTTCAAAAGGCAACAGTGAAATATGTATATACACAAATATAGAGAACTGAATAATTAAAATCACATTCCACAGCAAATATATTAAATCTTTTATTTCAATCACCAAAAATTCGCAGATACTGTATATATAATTTCGGCTGCTGATAATAATACTGATTGGGGATCAGTTTGTTGACTCAATCTTGTCATTTGGCTAAAAGATCTATGCAGATCGATGTCTTAGGGTAATTTATTAGAATTGAATAAGTCTTTGTTCAGAAAGATGTGCTTCCCTGAATCTTGTGGAACTATTCCAATTTTATGGACATTTCAAAATGAAACAACCCTCCAATTCAAAACAAGAAAAAGAAAGAAAGATAAAACATATAAAGATAAACATATAAGCTGCTTCCAATCAGGCAGCATTTTGCACCTCATAAAACTGATTTCACACAGATTTCTGGGACAGAATATGAAAATAGAGAGTAATAACTAAGGACACATCTATGCTGCCTTTGAAAATCGATCTGAAGACGTTACATCCAGAGACAGGAAATGAAACAGAATTTGGATTCGGACATATTTTGATACCTTACCACCTTGGATAATGCAATATGAAAAATAACTTATTTTTTAAGTAAATAAAATTAAACACACAAAGCAAACATACAAGTGATTAAAAAAACTACTTAATAAAATAAAAGTCCTGCAAAGGTATTCAATAATTGGCATGTTTCAGCTTATTTATTCGTTATTTCGATACCGGTGCTAAATTGATACTTTTAAAACGGTACCGGTGCCAAAACGGTGCCTGAACTGATACTTTTGAGCCACAAAATAATTTGACAAAAAAATATTTTAATCATTATAATTGAACAATATAATTATATATTTATAATAAGTTTAAAGTATACATCAATTCATATTTTATATATTTGAATTGCATTAATATATTTCTTTTGATCATTTGTTTGTTAGCATGAACGCAAGATTTGCATTATGCAATTAACATTACATTAACTTACTACTAACCTGTGGAAAGGCTGTCATCAAAATCAGTGAACTCCTTTTTTCTAGGATTGGGGTTTGTGACTAGGGGAGCGCGGGGCACAAAGTGACATGGGGTAAAATGTAACACGTTTTAAGGTATTTGCTCAGGGTTAACCATGGCATGCTTCCGAGGTTTTCACCACAGTGTCGGCAGACGTCCTCCTGCCAATTATTAAAAAGATTCGCCGAAATTTGTATGAGAAACACAGGAGAAACCATTTTTGCAGCATAAAAGTATTTTTTATTACAGTCGATATTTTTTTATTAAAAAAAAATCTGTGAAAGTAAGTAAAATCTTATATTGTTGTGATTAACGTCTTCTAGGCTAAAAGACGAAACCATTTTGAAAGATGTAAAATACACACAGTGACTGCTAGCCAGTTTTGAGGAAAACACGACACAGAGGGGTTAGTTGTAACAGGGTGTTACAATTAAGCCACACACTGTTGGACACCAATGTTGGACACCAATTTTGAGTGTAATGTTGAGAACTTTTTATATAAAAAATGTTTTTGAATAGAAAATAGCTTTTTTAATAAAAAAATAATAATTTTATTGCTAATAATGCAAATAAATGCATTGTATAATAATGAATAATAATGCAAATAAATCCAAACGTGTTTATCCAATAAATAAATAAATAAATAAATAAATAAATAAACATACTGTGCTATGTAGAATAAAAAATTAATGAGTACTGAGGAAATATAGCTACTACTTAAAGTAAACTGAATTTAAACTGTGTGAAATCTGACTTTATAAGCATGTGTTACAACTAACCCTGTCTGTTACAACTTGCCCCGCAGGTGGGGTAAATAGTAAAATTTTTACATGGACATCAGTAATCTAATGATTTGCCTTAATCTGAATAAGACAATAATATGATTAAGGTGTTTAAGTGAGTTACTTTGTGAATGTTCCTTTCATGATCCTGTTTTACATGTTATAGCACACAGATCCATTAACGTCATTGTGTCACCACGCTATCCATGTTTCCTCCACAGTTTCATGTAATTTAAATTTTTAATTTTCCGACTTTAACTGCAGTTCGGCAGTTTCACTTTCAATCAGGAACATTCATTTATGCCACCCTGACGAACTGAGGTATTGAATGAGAATATGAAGTCAGCACTGGTAGGAGAGTGTTGTTTTATTGGAATTCGATACTGCATGCCGAATGGAAAGAAAAAACCTCTGCATTTCATGACGTGGGTGTCTGTGGTCCTTTAAGGTAATCAAAAATCGCTGTTTACATGGTAAACTCTTAATCAGTATTGTCTTAATCATATTAAAATCAGAGTATTGGTGTCCATGTAAACAGACTCAGGGAAAGTTCCAGATGACATCGCAAGCTGTCAAAGACAGTGCATTCCTCTGCCTTTAAGTTGATTCCATGAGCCCTTAAATTTCATAAGTTTGATGTGTTTCCCCCTTACAAGAAACTTTTGTCAAGCATCTGCTGCACGTTGTTGTGTTAGAATCCTTGCTTGTAAAATATAGCCACACTTTAGATTGCTTAGTTTAAGCAAATTAGATGAATGCGATCATGCGTGTTGATGAAGGGAGTCGCTCTTCGGATATGTCATACGCCATGCGCGCTTTGCCTTCTATATCCAAGCAACAAGAACAAATGCCTAACATCGCCGACGCTGTCCGTATCCCTCAAAGTTGTTTAGAATTAAATATTTAGAGATGGTGTGACACAACGCATACTTATGTGTGCCTTTGATGCACCCTTTGATGCTTCTTACGTCCTTGTCGCAGCACCAGTGGCACCGAAATTAGGCACCAAAATTAATTTGCTGATTCGGACCGGTGCAAACCGATTACCGGGTTTCGGTACCCAACCCTAGTCAAAATACTACAGCACACTAAAGAACACTAAAGTTGGACATTACCATAAAGTACCAATCATATTTTCAGATCAACTACTGTAGTGACAGAGCAGCAATTTAACGAAAATACTCGTTAAAACTAGTTAAATAGTGAAAATATCTATAGCTAAAAGACAGTGTCTCCATCGCCCCCTACTGTACTCCAGGATTCAGAGGACTCCTTTGTCCAAAATGAGGATACAGTCAATTTAAACGAATTGCATTGGAACTAAGAGCGATTGACTTCAAAGCAAGCATGTGGTGGAGTCTCGTCCTTTCAGGAAAATGTGAAGAATGGATACGAGCTGCGGTGCGGCTGCAGGCCTGGAGGAAGTGGACAGTGTCGGGGTGAGCATTGTTACATCCCTTTGAGAAAAATACTGCCATGAAATGTGCTGTTATTTCCCTCAGGGCCTCCAACATTTCACATTCAAAGCACACACACACGCACACGCACTAGTACACACTGGTGTCCGGTTTTTGTATGTGTGTGTGTGGTTGTTGTCAATGTGACATCCTACTGTGGTAAAGAAGTTCATCTTTGGTCCCTCAGAAAGGATGGAGTCTTTTGAACCCCTAGACACATACACAGACGCACCCACACGCATCCATACACACACAAAAACTATGCTAGAGCAAAGGTCAGAGCTTGCATGATCTGCTAAGGCTAATAGTAGAAAGTACACTTCCTCCAAAGAGTGAAACTCTACACACAAAAATGACAGCTGATAGCAAAATATGTGCTATGATATGATAGCAAGGCCATTCTTAAGCACAAAGTATACTTTGTAGTGAGGGTTTTGTAAGCACATCAACTATTTTTGTAACTGGACACACTTTCTACAAATAAGGCCACGGATTATTTAATTTAATTTAATTTAATTTATAGTTTAGTTTTCCTGGGGGGCAATGGTTCACAAGAGAGCCAGAGAACAATTGCATAAACAGAAGAGATATATCTATTTTTTAACTAAATATTACTTGTGATATCAAAAGAAAGGACCCAAACACTTATCTATTTTGCAAACAAAACGATAAATATTAAATAATTAAAAATACAATTTAATTTTCACAAAAAACACACTGTTAACAAATGATGTAATGAAAAAAAAACATGTTTTTGTGTGACTAAAAATAAGTTAATAACTTAATAAGTAAATACGGTCTCAGCTTTTAGGTTTCACAAATTTTACTTTATGTTGTAAATCAGTTTAATTGAAGTCAGTTGAAATGACTTCTAAATTTAGGTTGATGTAGCAACAACTTCTTTACAGTGTAATAAAACTATTAATAAATAGTAATCATCAAAATGTAAAAAAAAACTAAGCTTAATAATTCCTGCTAAACAGTGTTCAATTATTTGTCTGTTTGTGTTTGTAAGTATTTTATAATCAAATAATATACCTCGAGGCAGAAATAATTTAAACAAAATATATTTATGAAACTGATGTTCAGCTGTTCTCTTTAATACTTGTTTTAAGTTCTTTAATACTTGTATTAAGTTCTTGTTTTCAGAGATGCACTTTTGACTAAGCAGATTCCTAATAATAACAATAATAATAATAATAATAATAACAATAATAATAATAATAATAATAATAATAATGCAGAAAAGACACAGCAATGTATACTATACAAAAGTTATTTAAAAAATATCAATAAAACAAACATTATTGGAGTATGTTTTAGTCTTTCTACTTCAAAATTTCAGACTTAATTCAATGTGACTTGACTTGAAAAACTTACTAGCAAACATTTACAAATTTTAGGAAAACCTACTTCATAATTGTTTTCTCTTTAAAGAAAAATACCAAGTACAGCAATCTGATCTCTCAAATCACTTCAGGAGGTGTATTTTCCGAATCATTAAATCCATATATGAACAACTTGTTAGTGTCTTTTCTAACACTATAGTCATGCATTCAGTTGCTGAGGGGCTGATTTAAAATGAATAGCCAAGGGTTGTGTGTAAATGTCCTGACATTATTAATTCTATCATCTGGAAAACGCATTAAAGTAAATGGGCAAATAAATCAGGAAACAATTTTTTTTCCCCTCATTAAGTTCAATGGGGTGTTTGCAATGCCACAGTTTTCACATATAATTTGTGTGCAAATCAAAGCGTGACTTTAATAAATACAAAGTCCACGTGGGATACACAAATTCAGACCTTTTGTTTGTTTATTTTAAATGAAGAGATTAAATTAGCATATTAATTACTTGAAAGGTGAAGCATGATACTTTTTTGACACCGAATACAGTTTTTTTTTCTTCCACGCTTTAATGTGAAAAGCTATTAAATGCTGAATTCCTAAAAAGTGCGAACATCAGTATGTTATAAAATAGTTCTGCTCTGTTCAAACAAATTAAGAAGATTTTTGAGCCAATTCCCTGAACCGTACAGGCCATATCAACCAATTATTCCACTGGAAAATGGTGTTATGACAATGGTAGTTGTATTTCAAAATAATAATAATAATAATAATAACAATATTAACACAATAACACAAAAAATCATAATCATTTTTAAAACAATCTTAATTTTATTACTCCAAAAGTAAAACAAATATTTAATTAATGAAAAGTTAATTAATGTATTAATTTATTCATTAATTTATTATTATTATTAACACAAAATAATAATCAGAATAATCTGTAAAACATTTTTTTTACTGCAAAACAAAAATATTCTTCTGAATTTAAATTAATAGAATGTAAATAGTAATAATAAAATAATATTAATAACACTTATTATTATTATTAATAATAATAATAATAATAATAATGATAATAATAGTAGTAATAATAATAATAATAATCGTCGTCGTCGTCATCATCATCATCATCATCATCATCATAATATTCAATTCAATTCAATTTATGTTTATTTATATAGCGCTTTTCACAATATAGATTGTGTCAAAGCAGCTTAACATAGTTCTAGTAAAGTTCAGATTTCAGAGTTGAAGTTCAGTTTAGTTTAGTTCAGTGTGGTTTAAATTTCACTGCTGAAAGTTCAAACACTGTAGAGCAAATCCACCGAAGCGCAGCTCCACAAGTCCTGATCCGAGCAAGCCAGCGGCGACAGTGGCAAGGACAAAAAAGAAAAGAGATGATAATGGATATGGATAATAAAACAATATTTTTTTTCTTTTGAATTTTACATTTAAAACTCTACCTTTCAACTTTATAATCTAAATTTAAATTGTAAAATTTAAATAAAAGTTTGCTCCAATTGTATCTGAAATGTATGCATTAGTATATTAAGAGCTAAGAGCGTGAAATTGTCTTGCTATCCTTCCTCATTTAAATATTTTGCTTTCTTCTGTCCCCCACTTTCATTTCATTCACTCATACAGTATATTCCTCTATGTGTTTGGATGCTGGGCTTGCCAAAAGCTTCTACGCCAATTGCCCCATGTGACAGAAATGCTTTTGTGCAGCCTTTGGAACGAGAAGTAGAGAAAATGAAACGCGCGCTGTTCTCATTGCTAACTTAATATACGTCAAGCTCTGACTGACAGGACAACTACAGGAGTAACCATGAGGGCCTCTGTGAGCGGCGACGGCCAATGAAGGGCCAGAAAATGGCGTGTAGACGGAGAAAGGGGGGCAGAAATCAATTTCCAGGGCACTGTAGAGCCAGTTAATTCTGCTTTCATTGAAGGGAAGGAGTGAAAGAGGCAGTCTAGTGAGTTAAAAACCTCTCGGCAGGGTCTGACAGTGACATCCAGAGAGACTGGACAAAGGCTGCGTTTCAGTTCGTTTCGGTGCAGACACTCCCCTCCATCAGAAGAGCAGCGCTTTTTCATTTGGGTGACGTGGTTCAACTAACTAACCATTTACAGCTGAAGTTAGAAGTCCCCATCTTCAGTATAACTGCTGCCAGGAGTACAGCAGAAGCATTGGATCTGTGTAAAGCGGTTGCAATTTGTCAGATTGTCATTTCACACATTCAGTTACTTGTAACATTTATTAAAAAGATCTAATGTAGTGTTGGTGAAGTTACTTTAAAAAAGTCATTAATTACATCATTACAATTTATTTCAATTACATGTTTAATTGCTTTGTCTAAAAAAGTTATTTATTTGCTCAATAAGTAATTTAATTACTTGACTCATATCCATATAATCTCAACATATAGACAATAGAAATACATTTCCTTTAACTCTTTAAAATTGAGTCAAACTGGACATTTTAGTTTTATTAAAAAATTGTAATCATTATATTAAAATTCTAAATGTTTCGAATTTCCCACAAAGATCATTGTTATTATCTATCTATCTATCTATCTATCTATCTATCTATCTATCTATCTATGTATGTATGTATAGGGGGTTGTAGTGCACAGGGACTGTAATGCACAGGTCAAATAAGACACCAGACAAACCAAACAAGACACAGGTGAAAATAGCAGGAACTAAACACAAGAAGCAAAGGTGATAACTAAAGGAGACACATAAAAGTCTATGAACAGAACATAACAGTAACACTGGCAATTTAAGATTGTTTGGTTATTGTCTTTTTTTTTTTTTTGGTTATGAAGCATGAAAATGTGCATAAAATGTAAAAGGAAACAGCTAATAAATCCATTTATATCACAATGAACCTGTTAATTAATGTTAACAAGCCTTAACAAAAAAGTACATAAAAGTGTTAAAAATAGCCCCAGTTTATATCTAAGTTTATGCAATGCTATATTCATACAAACGTATTGCTCATTGTTAGTTTAGAGTTAATGCATAGCCTAATATTAACTAATAACCTTACTAAGATGAAGGATAGTGAGTTAATGAGCGAGTGAATTAAAATTATTTCATCACATACTAACTCTCTTGCCAATTCAATCCAGAATAATTTATTTAATGCAATAAAATACATTTTGAAAACATTTCCCCCTTTATACTATGAAAAGTCAATGCATACCAGTATTGTCAAAAATTGTTTAAACAATTTTCAAAATATCTTCAGTTGTGTTGCATGAAAAGAAAACAAGTACAGAAAAGCATGAGGTTGCATAACTGAAATTTTCATTTTGGAGTGAAATGTAATGTGGCGGCATGATGGCTCAGTGGTTAGCACTGTCGCCTCACAGCAAGAAGGTCGCTGGTTCGAGTCCCGGCTGAACCAGTTGGCATTTCTGTGTGGAGTTTGCGTCGGTTTTCTCCGGGTGCTCTGGTCCAAGACATGCGTTATAGGTGAATTGAATAAACTAAATTGGTCGAAGTGTATAAGTGTGTGAATGAGTGTGTATGGGTGTTTCCCAGTACTGGGGTGCAGCTGGAAGGGCATCCGCTGTGTAAAACATATGCCGGAATAGTTGGCAGTTCATTCCGCTCTGGTGACCTCTGTAATAGAGACTAAGCTGAAGGAAAATGAATGAATGAATAAATGAATGAATGTAAGAAATGTAAAGCTTTGATCATGACAGTTTGAATTATCGTTATATGGATTTATTTCTTGACCGATAATCATCTATTGTATGAATAAATCAACAAATTACATGAACATTTTTAGTTTTAATTCTTATGATTTGAATCTAACTTTGCTGTCAGTAAACAAAAACACAACCTTCTGACATAGACTTAAAAAAAAGGGGGGGGGGGGTGATTTTCACACAAAATCGTTTCTAATATGCTCAGCCACTTGCGTCCAATGAAATGGGAAACACATCGATTGATGGTTGGTTTTGTGTTTGCAGGAATGAGCGATCAATAATGATGCAGATGCTTGTTTATTGTTGCCACTGCAACTGAGCTAAAGAAATAAACTCAACAGTCTCACGACACTGCAAGAAAACATTCCACTGAGCCTCAAACACATAAACTACACTTAAACAGCGTTTAACTGCAGCTGAGAAACATTTACTGATGGAGAAAACAATACGTACGGACAGACAGAGTTAAAAAATGAAAAGACGTCAAAAGCATCTGACTGACAGCTGTCAACTTTAAAGGAAACTGCAAGTTCCTATAAAGAAAACACTTCACTAGTATACTGTAATTTCAATGAGAGAGAGAGAAAAGTAAAGTTTAAATGCAAAAATTACATTAATCTGACTTAATCTAGTGTTCAAATTAGTGAATGCTTGAAGTATGTAAAATAATGCCTTTTTTACTGGGTTTCAAGCTTAAAGGTGCAGTAGGTGATTGTCTTCAGAAACATTTTTGTTGTGCTGCTTGAAAGTCTCTTCACATTCCAATAGTAATGATTAAAGTAAATGATCTAAATGTATTTATATGTATTTTTATATTCTGGGTAAGGCATAAGACTAAAAAATCTTCATCCAATTAAAATTTGTCGGGGCGATAATTCCCATAATTATGATAAGTAGCCCAAACTGTCTATCAACAAATGTAGATTTATACATCTGCAGCTGTTCACACAGATCTGCTGTTTGCGCGTACATGCGTAACAACAAATGCTCAGTCAAAACTTTAAAATCCTGAATCAATATTGGAGTTACTTTTGCACACTCTAGGAAAGACGACACCATGGCTGAAGTATTTCTTTTAGACAGGTAATGTTTTAAAACTATTTTAATCATGCAAAGCTTATGTAGATTGTGTTGTGTTATGAATGGGTTATATGCACGGAAATGTTGTTCAGCCACTGAAATCTTCCGGCAAAAGATTGATGTTACTATTTTCAATTTCATAAGGTACCTTTTACAGCATCGATAATGTAGATTTTTATTTAGTTTAATAACATCAGTAAATAGTGCTATTCCGCCTACCCTGCTTTACTGAGGTGAAGTTGGTTTTATATTCACATTAGTTCATTTTTTTAACAATGACAACCTGTGACACGCTCCCTATATTGTTTACCATGCTACTCTGAATATTCGCTCTGAAATAGCATGTAAGAATGGCTTAGTCATAAGTGTAATTCCTGCATGCCGCCAGTCAACCACTAAGCATACAGTAGTCACTTTAGGACAAAGCACGTGAGAGATTGAGACCAGCGATCCTTGAATGCGTGAAATATTGCACATTATGACAAGTTTTGCTTGCTACACAACTGAAAACGTGCTAGATATAATACAGTTTTTCATTCAGAATTGTAGTATTATAAAGTACTATAAAGTTTTCTAACTGGCTAATGACATGAACTAGTGGGTTGTCTACTGTCATCTTTAAGGTGCGCATTCGTGTTTCAGGAGGTGTGGCTTTGGATGGCAGGGATGGGACTGTGTTTCAAAAATATTATGCTAACCGGTTAGCATGTTGGCAAATCACCTACTGCAACTTTAACATTTTAGAAAACTTGTACAATACAAAAAATGGCTTACAATTCTTAATGTAATCAATCAATGGGAAAGTATGTTGAGAACTATTAGCTAGTTTTGGCCCTATTCATCTGTAGTGTCTTGCTTGAAAATTACTGAGATCATACCACAAAAATATATGCCAGAAATGAAAATAAATTAAAGCAAAAGAAAGTCCATGGTGAATATATACAATAGCTCTGCTGTTAATTCATCTTACAGAACATTACACACTCTACATCTGACCGATTCCAAGGGCAAAACAAATTACAGTTTCAATCTTATTGTCTAACTTCATCTGCTGTATAAGTGCTCTTAATACGTTTCTGAAAAAAATATTCTAAGAATCAATTATTCACATATTACATAAATGCACAAAAGTGCTTTTATCAAGGAGTGATTCAGAATACCTGTAAAAATTTGTGTCTGGATGTCTGGACGGTTTACATTACAAGTTGTAGCATTAAAGTATGTTTTGAGCAAAAATCAAGAGAAACAAAAAATATATACTTTTATTGCAAATAAATATGCAAATATATACTTTTGTAGTTTGCATAAATTTAAATGTATTATCTTTCCATTTCTAAAGATGTTTGGTGACCAAAATATTTTTTTAATAAATATGTCAGTTTAATAATCTGTCTTATTCAAATGCACCAAAATATATATTCACAGAGAAATTGATTAAAAAATATATTATTTTTCAAAATGGGGTGTACTCATTTATGCTGAGCACTGTATATGTAAAATCAGGTATAACTCATAATTCATTCAATCATTCATTTTCTTTTCGGCTTAGTCCCTTTATTAATCTGGGGTTGCCACAGCGGAATGAACCGCCAACTTATCCAGCATTTGTTTTACGCAGCGGATGCCCTTCCAGCTGCAACTTATCACTGGGAAACATCCATACACACTCATTCACACACATACTCTATGGACAATTTTGCCTACCCAATTCACCTATACAGCATGTCTTTGGACTTGTGGGGGAAACCGGAGCACCCGGAGATAACTCATAATATAAATTAATATATGATATAAAGAAATGTTTAAATATTGAAATGTATTAAATGTTTATTATGCAAACAAAAACGCAGTAGAAAGTTTAATATTGTGCTAGCTGCGTAATATTGTGCTAGCTAAAACTAGCTGTTTTAGATTTACAAAAAAAAGTATTTTACTTCTGTTATGGCAAAACTGAATTAATTATTCAGTCTTTAGTGCCACATGATCCTTTAGAAATAAAAATAATATGCTCAAGAAACATTTATTTTACATTGTCATTGGAAAAGCCTGACAGAGACAACTAAAGGGGAGGAGATTAGCACAGTCATTTACATATGACCAATACCAAGCTCTTCCTTGTGTCATCTCAAAATACCTTTTTGTTTTACAGTTTAGCTTCATTTTACATAATCATAACAAAACTAATACCCAAGTGACATCATACTTTAAAACATCTAGAAATAGCTTTACTTGACCACTCACACACCCCGCAATCTTGAGTGTTTACGTGATGCATCTCAGAACAACACTTCCAGTTCAAACACTGTGAGAGTTCAAGTTAAGTCAAACCCTCAAGCTATCCCATAATCCTTTCAAAGCGGTTCGCTCAACCTCTCCATGACAAAGCCAGTCAGCAGATCTCAGCACATAAAGAAGCTTATTTAATAGATGTGGAAATGGCCACATGCCTTTCACTCAGTATCTCCCCATCCATTTTTAAATAGGATTGGGAATAGAGACTCCATCAGGACTCTGTCATCTTCTGCCTGCTTTGATGGACTTCTACAGGCAGGTATTGAGACATATATGGCCTTAACTTAATTCATGTTGAGCGGGAACTATGTTGTGGCCTCGTCTGCTGTGGCAGGTAGTGCTTCCTCTGTCTGCATGTAGATGAAGTGAGAGTGAGAGATGTCCCTGTGTGACAGATCGAGAGAGACACAGGGCATCATAACCTCAGGCTGAACAAGACAAAGAAACTATAGGACAACAATTAGGACTCACAGACCATATTATCAACATTTTGACCAAACAAACTGATTGTAGGTGTTTTTGGAGATGGTGTAATGGAAATTCATATTTTGAATCAACGATTTTGTCTTGGGAGGTGGGTACCCTATAACAAGGACACTAAAGACTACAGTCTCTAGTGTCTATTGCTAGTGCACCTATTGAGATAAGGGGAGTGAGGTTTATTCACATAGCTCTAACTAGCTTGTCACTGTTACTGTATATCCACCTCCCCAAACCTCACTCCCATCCGGCTCAAGGCACCAATGTAATCCCCCAGCATTAATAGCTAGGTTTCCATCCAAAGATGTGAAGTAGAATTATGTGCAAAAACATAAAACATTTGAGAATCAGTCTATTCAAATAGAAAAGATTAGATATAATATATTAGTATTAATAATATTAGGTACAATTGCGATAATACTGAAAAATCTGCCACTATTTGGCAACCCTTCCTCTCACGTTTTAAAAAAAATAATAATATAAAAAAATAAAAAAAAACACTATAGCTGACCTATTTTCCTTGTTCCTGGCTTAGCTATAAATGGAGAGCACAGGGAAAATATGCATGTTTATATATGTTTTTTTTCTTTCTGCCTTCTTTTCTTTTATTATTTTTTTAATTGATTGATTTATTTTTTACTGCTGTACCTTTTGCATATTTGTATTTGTATGTTTATCTGTATTGTCTAATATTTTCTGTATTGTAAATACTATATCGCTAAGTTACAAAGTATGCTATCCATCTCAGATGCAGAAAAG
>CAIGQV010018202.1:10803442-10817779 GCA_903798115.1 Danio jaintianensis
GTTGTACTTTTGAAATCCTATTTTTAAGTAAAGATCTCAGTTTATTTCCTGAAACCACTCAGCTTTGAGTCCCAGAGACCCGGGTTCAATCCTATCCAAAACCATCTCGTTACAATATCATTCTATCAGTTTAATGTCTCGTTCAGTGCATTTTAAGCCAGATCTATATAATATAATATAATATAATGAAATTATTAAAATAAAATAAAAACTAACAATAACTAATGGCACCTTTTTATAAAGTTATAATATATTATAATATAAAATAATAAACTAAAAAATACAATTTGCCAGTTATGTCAAAAAAGTTGCAGTGAAGGAAATCAATATGACATAAAAGCACGCAGACAGACCAATCTTTCCTGCAATTGCCGTTATTCACCTATCTAGTCTCTGATCTCATCAAGAAAAATGTGAATTCAGCGTCTCGGCTCTTCTAAACAGATTGCTGGAGCATATGGGTTGTAATGAATCCTATTGTACAGGAGACTGCAGTCAGAACGAATCACAGCCTTATTCACACAAGACTCTGTTAGACTGACTAAACTCTATTCAGGCAGCGCAGAAAGCAGTGCTCGCTTCCAAAAACACCAACAAGACAGACAGAGATGCTGCTTTGAGCTCCATATACAACAAGAGAGACACGGTTTGTTAGTTTGAGCTCTTTAATCCACTTTTAAGGCAAACACTGGAGGTGAATAGGTTCAAAATATGAACTTCTCACCATACTTCTTCCACTGTTGATTGATTACATTAAGTATTGCATTATTATTAATTTTTTGGGATTTTAAGTTTTCTAGGATGTAAATATGCAAATGATGCATAATTTGCATACATTTCTGGATAAAGTCAGGTTCAAAAGTTTTTTTGTTTTGGATTTTTTAGTTTTTTTAAGTTAAAGGTTTTAGATTGTAAATATGCAAATTATCCATGTTTTAAAGAAATGTGGGCTAATTTGCATACATTTGCAGCACAAAAAAAAAGTTATGACATTGGTTAAAGTCAGGTTCAAAAATCTTTTTTTTTTAAGAGTTAAAAGATTTTACAGATGGGATTTGAGGCATCTCTTCAGGATCAATTCATCCCACATGAAAAAAAAATAATATAGTGATTTACAGTAAATACTATTGAACAATAATATTGAACAATAATATAGTAACTACTGTATATATTACACTGTAAAAAATGCTGGGTTCCACACAATCCCTTCATGTCATTCCAACGCAAATCGATTAACATCATGGTTTTTACAATTTTAAGTTGATTGAACATAACACAATTAAGTTGTCCCAAAAAAAATCAAGAATTGTGTAATTTAAAGTAGCTTAAACAAGCAGCAAAAATATTTTTTGAGTGCATAGAATTAATACTATTTGTTAATGAATACACCAGTATACGGTAGTGTTAACTATAGTGATCTGATAAACTCTACTTAATACTGTAGAAATACTAGTTTTTACTACAGTAAACTGTGGTGTATTGTAGTATAATATAACCTATAGTTACAGAAAAATACAGTGTTGGGTCATTTGTTTATATTGCTATAGTTGTTGTGTTACCATAGCAAATATAGAATTACCACAAGAGATTGATTCCAGTAATTTACTATAGTATGGTTTAAAAACATTAGTACTAGTAATAGTACTGTACTTACAGTAAATTACTTCATGCGGTATAGCTAAAAAAGAATAAATACAAATTGTTAAAGTGCAACAAAAGAAACTCTTACAAGTCTTTTTGGCATGTTTTCTCTATATCAGACTGAGGAAGCAGCTCATATAAATGTTAAAAACCCCAAATCTCAAACTTCAGACAAACTGTTTTGCCTGCAGTGTCTTGCCTTAATAGGGTCTGCATGCTGGTGTTTCCCCTTCACCCATGCTAAGGATACCAGCAGAGGCAGGAGACAGACCTCCAGTCCAGGAATAACCCAGCATGCCTCCATCATCAATCAAACTGGCAAAGTACAGCACACAGGAGAGACAATGTCCGCTCTAGTTAAGGAGCCAGGGCACTTAGAGGATTAGCTCACCCAAAAATGAAAGTTCAGTCATTTTTACTTGGTCGGTTACAGACGTGTATGTTTTCCTTTCCTCTGTGGAGCATTAAAGAGCTGGAAATTTTCTAAGCAAATTTGTCCGTGACTCCTTAACGAATCAGTTTTGTGCATATTGACTTTAATTTTGGACTGTCAATTGAACAAAATTATTGTGTGTTATCTATTGTAAGATTTTAAATATAGCAAATGAATCATAGAAACCCCTTTTATGATCTATTACTAAACTGTAAAAAAAAAAGTTGACTCAACTTAAAATTGTAAGGCAACTTGCTGCAAGGCTTTTTTTTTTGAGTTGACTCAACTTTTAACCAAGTACTGCACTTGACTCGATTTAACGAGTCAACTCAAGCTCTGCAGCAAATTGTCAACTTAGTTTTTTTTACAGTGTATTCCCTTTTTTAATAAATCTAAAAGAATGACATATAATACTTTTCAAAAAGAATATAACTTGCTGAGAAAAAAACTATTAAATTTAATTTGTTTGTTCACTAAAAGCAAAAGGACACATTCAACAATTTTCATGGCTACAACAAATTATGAAATATGGATACAGAATGTTTACATTTTTCAGTAAAAATGTATGTAGTTAAATATTTATGTGTATAAATTGGGTGGAATATATAAAAGGAAATCATATTAAGGACATGAATGATATTATGTTTAAAGCATGTGTCAGGGATTTGATTGGTATTGAATAATTATCAAACATAAATAAAGTTTAAACAAAACCTAGAAAATGTCCAGATTATCAAAAATATCTAAATTAGTAAGGATACATGATAGATTCATACCACAATGCATGCTGGGAGTTTACAAACGCAAATATTTTGGCCATATTCTTTAACATGAAATACTTTGCACAGATGGGTATTTGCCAAAGTAATTCACATATCTGAGTATTCTTGACTCAAAATTCCCTGAAAATAAATTGACGCATTACGAATAGAGAAATGATTCTCCATCTATTTTCAAATTCAGATTCTCTCTTGAATCGAGTTTTTGCCACCAGACGGCGCTGTATGTTTTACAAACAGCCACACTTTGCCAATCCTTACATATACCACTTGAACGTAAAACAATCGTTAATAAAATTAATGATTTAGTGAAAATGTTTAAGCGAATTACAAGAGCGTTCATAGTGAGCTGTGTTTACATTAAACATGTTGAATAAAATCTGTTGTGCAAGTACAATTGTAAACCTATAGAACATGGCCGAGAGCACAAGCGCTCTTCTTCATGCTCACTAAGAGCGTATACAATTAAATACTAGTCTAGAGCTCCATCTGCTGTTAAAAACTAAGCTCAGAATCAATTCCAAAGAGAATCACAATGCATTCTAAAAAATCTAAAAAGTATCCGTCCATGAATCATAACCAGTCGTGGAAAGAGTACTGAAAAATCAAACTCATTATTTTCCCAAAGATGAGGTGCATGTAGAGTAAAAGTATCTGTTGTAAATATTACTCAAAGAATGAGTAAAAAGTAGCCCTTTTAAAAGTACTCAAGTACACTGTGAAAGGTTGATGCTTTTACATGCAGTTTGTGCGTGTGTGTGAAAACATAACATTCTGTAGTGCATTTAGTGATTGTTTAAGACCATTTGATGTTTTTCATTGTCACGGAGTCTCTGCGTGTAAAGATTATGGACATCTTGGAGACTTTCCATACATGTCTTGAAATTGTTAATTATGATGCAAAATTATTATTATTTGTTTGGACTGGAATCGCAGGACTGATTTTTCAACTTTTTGCCAATCCCCATAGACAATAAAAAAATGAAGGTTGGAAAATAGTGGATTAAAAGTACCAATACAGTACAAAAAATGTACTCAAGGGAAAGTAAAAGTACACATTTTAAAAACTACTTAGTAAATTACAATTCCTGAAAAAACTACTCAATTACAGTAATTTAAGTATTTGTAATGTGTTACTCTACCCCACTGATCATAACACATTAATTTATCATCCCAGAACTACCTGAAGATCTTTTTTTATTATTATTTTTTTACACTAAGTAAAAAAACCTAACCTTCATAAAAATGACACACATGCATGCACACACCTGACAGACTTGTGCTTGACAGAAGACATAAGAAGCGAAACATGAACATCATGCCGGACAAGACAGGAGACAGAACGAGCAAAGGAAGAATGGCACAGCGAGAAAAAGAGTCAGGAGATAAGATATGAGACAGACCCCGGTGAAGGCTGATCCCATCGTGAGCTTTCACAGTTACAGATGTTTCATTCACACTGACAGGACATCACCCTATTAAAGTGGAACAAGATGCCCAACTCCTCGCAAAGGTGCCTTTGAGGATCTCAAAACACAAAATATAAGTCAAAATCATTCCAGTTCTGTAATACAAACAGCGTACATACAAAAAAGTAAGGATTTTGTCAAGGAGAGAAATGCAAGGGATGCTAGAAAACATATCCCTGTAGCTGATGTTCATGACATGCATCCACCTCAGAGATAGCTGGGTGGAGGTGGAGCCATGCTTACCTTTGAGAGACCACCCTGTAGAGAATTTAATAAAGCGTGAAAAAGAGCGGCAGGGATTTGCACCTGCAAACGGCAACAGATCTCCCCCCTCCGGACAAGGCCAACCTGTGCTGTTCCCAGATAAGAACTATCTGGCAGCTGTAAGCCGGCTGCATATCGCCACTGTCAGATCAGCTACGGCTGTCGTACTGGAGGATATGGGTCTCTGTATACTGCACATTATATAAGCCGAGAACAGAAAAAATCCTAACCAATACAAATTTATCTCACATTAGAACCTGATCCTATGTTTCTAAGGGTTCGTTCACACTAGAGAAGAAGTGGGCAGCTCAGGTCCTTTTGAGTTTAGCTTCCTCTCTAATTAAACACGCCTACCTGCAATTTAAACCTTTGTGTATTGTTCAGATCTACTACCCTTTCATTATGCTTGGGATGAAAATATACACTACATTAAACTGCTGTACAAGTGTATCAGATCAAAAAAATAAATAATAATCTCTCTTTTTTTGCATAAATCTGTTAATCAACCTCAGTACTGTTTAAAACTAGTACTAAATGTTTTTTTTCAAGATTTTGTCTCTTTAATTGGCAAGTTCATGATGTCACTGATTTGGAGGGGGAAACGCACAAAATGGCTTCTTTTAAATATAAAACAATAGTGGACTGTATATATTTTTACTTTTTATCATAGCCGTCGACGTGAAAGATTAGTAAAAGCATTGGCTTTGATGCATTATTAGTTTTTGTGCAGCATCAGATTTGAATTTTTTCTCCCTCATTTACTGTTTGTGGCTGTTTTTTGCCCCATTGACTTCCTTAATAACGACATTTTTTGATTGCGAAGCCATGACACCATATACATGTAATTATGCCTTCTTGATTTTTGGTGGTTTTCCCTTTTGGGAAGAGGTCAAATTTGTCAATTTTACTGTTGATTGTCAGTTAAGGCACCATTAACCCTTTAGATAGGCCTGTGCAAAAAAAGCTTACTTTCTGTTTTTTGTATGGAGTTCTATGGAGTATAACAGTAAATTATAGTGTGCGTGCATGAAAACATTTACTACGGTTTTGTTTGCTCCATGCACTCAAAAAAATGATATGTTGGCATTACTTAACATTTTAATGTCAACAGGTTCCACATAACAAAGTAAAGTTGTCTTAAAGAAAGAATATAAATGTTTGTGAACTAAAGTTAATTACATAAAGGTAATGTAATGTTGTTTAGTTCAATCAACATAACTTTGATAATTTAGCTTTAATCTATTTAGTTAATTAAGTTAAATTATTCTAAAATTTATATTGTTATGTTTAACAAAAAAAAAACTGTTTCAGTTTCATTGTGTTTATTTAACAGTATTTTTACAATATTTTACAATGAACATTTTTAAAGTAAAAAAATGTTCCAACAATAAAATGTTTATTATATGTATCTTCACTTATTAAAATATATTAAAATATTAATACTATTAAAATAATAATACAAGTATGAAGTAAATTAAAAACAATAAATGATTTACAAAAATATGTTTACAAAAAAACAATAAAAATACACTCTTCAAAATAAAACTTTTCACGTATTACAAAAGACAATTAAAAAAATTATATTCAAAATATATAAGTCAAAATTAAAATGAAGGAATTCTGCCTTTAAATTAAATGATTCACAAAAATACCTTCTTTTGTAAACTATACTGTACCTTCTTGTACTTCTTGACAATGAAAAAGCAAATAATAACACTTCAGTAATTCATTCATTGATTCTTTTTCCTTTGGCTTAGCCCCTTTATTCATCAGAGGTCGCCACAGCGGAATGAACCGCCAACTTATCCAGCATATGTTTTACACAGCGGATGCCCTTCCAGCTGCAACCCAGTACTGGGAAACATATACACACTAATTCACACATATATACACTACGGCCAATTTTAGTTTATTCAATTCACCTAACGCATGTCTTTGGACTGTGGGAGAAACCGGAGCACCCAGAGGAAACCGGAGCACCAGAGGAAACCTACGCGAACACGGGGAGAGCATGCTCCACACAGAAATGTCAACAGACCCAGCTGGGACTCAAACCAGCGACCTTCTTGCTGTGAGGCGACAGTGCTAAGCCACTGTGTCGCCCCACTTCAGTTATTCAAAGGAATATTAACATTTTAAAGCAAAGTAACATGATCAGCATTATACCATAAGTTAGACCAACCATCACAAAACATGCAATAGCTACACACGGTTTCATCTCTCTGACATTAGTTCTGAGAGGTGAAGTGTTATACACAAACATACCGAAAAGGCTTAGTAAATTTGCCCTCAGTGTATTGTTTCAAAGCATTTTTCCAAAATATGTGTCAAAATAAGATTTGTCACCAAAAATAATTACATTAGCTTTAACACAGAGCAATTTGTGGGCAAATTAAGACTAAAAAGCACTCCATAGTGGATGGCGAATGAACAAATTAATTGAATCAAATAAACCAAGAGAGGAAGGTCATATGGGTTTGGAACACGAGAGGAAATAAACAATGAAAGCATTTTCAGCTAAGAGTGAATCACTCCCTAATATCTATAGAAAATAACACACTATGTTCCAAGCTATATATACAGTGGCATCCTTTACAAAAAGCTACACTGTTTCCAGCCATTTTTGCTTGAAAACCATCATTGACTGAAGAAATAAATACATTGAGTCTTTGAAATGGTCTGAAACTCTTGGTCTGGCCTTGGCTAGATGTCTTAACCAATTTAGCGCACATTTAACCTGTCAAAAGAAAGTACACCTTTTCTCCCATACACCGCACACACACATAGCACAAGCTAACAGCCTTCTGTGTGTTCTGTGTATTAGTTCCTGCCTTGAAAACAGAGGAGAGGGGTCAAGCTACCAAGAGCTAAATCTGCCTAATGCTATGATTAATGGTGATGCTCATTTAAATGTAAAAAAAAAAAAGAGTGTACAAGCCCTGGGGAAGAACTAAAAGATTTAGGAATCACAAGACCATATCCAAATTACCATTATACACACACAAATATGACATTTACATCTGCATCGAGGTGTTAATTGCAGATCAAGTTGTTGTTATTCACATTTAACCCAACGTAACTGTTGTTTTTAAAAGTCAACATGAAACCACTTGACCCTGATTGCACTTTCATAATCTAATCAACTACAGATGGATAAAATTACGTCTTCGCCTACATTCTTCTCATTAAATATCATTTCAGTCATGTCACACTATAAAATTAAAATGGTGTGAACTCTGCTTGAGGTTGCCACTGATGCGCATAGTGGTTTTACAACAGTGTCCAAACCAACGCAATGTTAAAAGCATATCATTAATTAGCATGTTTCCCATTTTAGATGCTAAAATGCCAAAAGGTTGGGTTCACAATCACAGCAAATATACCAGAAAACTGAAAATCACCATGTACCACAAATCGATTCATTAACGTATTATTATTATTATTATTATTATTATTATTATTCGTATTATTATTATTATTATTATTATTATTATATTTCTTTTTAGAGGTTCTTAATGTTGCTAATTAGTGTCATAACCATCCTGACTATTTGTTTACATAAAATCAGATTTTTTTAAAGCACTTTTTCTCTTAGATATAAACATGTTTTTGCATATGGACTATGTAAATAAATATTGCAAATGAACAAAGTGTTTGTCATCCACGGAGGGTTAAAAGATTAAAGGGGTGGCTCTTCTGTCATTCTGCTTTCAAAACAGGTCTGATATATCTTTTTTTTTTTAATCACAGGATAAAAATAATGATTAAAAACAAGAACAAAAACAGTGTTTCAGACACAGCACTTTTTGGCATAAGACTACACAATTAACCATTTCAATTGGGTAAAAAAGTAAATAGTCAAATGCTTCCAAATGAAAGCTGTGAATAAATATTTCTGTGTGCAGATGTACCCCTCACACACCCTTTTGTGTGTCCTCTGTTAAGAAAATAGCAGTGTGTTACTGAGCACTTCCCCAAGTCATCCAGGAAAAGTGAGAGTATTTTAAGCGAAATGGCTTTTACTCAACCCGCAGGCCATGCACATAATGATGCACTGTAGTTTTCCTCTTAAATGTCCCTGACCATGCATTTGACAAGTGACAAGCAGCATTTGCTGTTAGTCAGAGCGAGCCACTGTCAGCAAAACCACTGTGACACAACACTATTCTCTAAGCTATTGCAAAAGGCTCCTTCTTTTCTCACTGGCTACTTATTTAATATATAATTAGCAAAGAAACACCACAAAAAAAGGCCTACAGGAATGCATTTAATGGAATAGTTCACCCAATAATGAAAATTCTGTCTTCATTTACTCATTCTTCAATTGTTTCAAACCAGCTTAAGTTTATTTCTTTTGTTGAACACAAAGAAAAACACACTAAAAAACAGACATTGACTTTCATAGTATGCTTGATCCTACTATGGATGTCAATGTCTGATTTCTTCCAACATTATTCAGAACATCTTGTTTTATGTTCAACAGAAGAAAGAAATTCATAAAAGTTTAGAACCACTTGAGTGTGAGTAAATAGTGAGGATTTATATATATTCATTCATTCATTCATTCATTTTCTTTTCGGCTTAGTCCCTTTATTAATCAGGGGTCGCCACAGCGGAATGAACCGCCAACTTATCCAGCATATGTTTTACACAGCGGATGCTCTTCCAGCTGCAACCCATCACTGGGAAAGATATATATATATATATAATTTATTTTTGGGGGGGGTGAACTAGCCCTTTAAATCAATGCTTAAATGTGTACCAAAATGCACAAAAGTGAGAACTACTAATTACGCTTAAACGCTCAGGAAAGGATGCGATAAAATCCAGCAAGCTAAGCACAATTGTGCACAGTTTATATGGATGGACTAATGTCCGGTGCCACATTTTTTAAGACACAGCGTAAAAGCCTTCCGGCAAACACAGCATTAGGCCCCAGGGCAAGAAAAAGGGGTGATATTAAGAGTTTATGAAATTCTTATGCTTGACATACTGCCATGACAAGACATTGCCATCATTAATGTCAGTGAGAGACATTGAGCTGACATCAACGATGGTCCCGGCCCGGTCTATGGGTTAAAAATACCCAATTTCTGAAGGTGATGGACAGATAGAGTTTAAGTGGCGGCGGATATCAAAACACAATATGCAATGTGAAAATCATCATGGGACAGTTTAAGGCTAATAATATTCCTGGGAAAATGTGCGGTGCATAAAATTGTCATCTGACGGCATAGTTTGTGGCAGGTTTGCACCTGTTAACTGATAGCTGAAAGTGAGAAAAACAATTAAAGGTGATTTGGGGGTCGGGTGCAGTGAGTGACGCTTGCTAAACAGAAACTGGGTTACAATTCACCAAACTGCTCTTATGTTTAACAAACTACTGTATACACTCAAGAAATCAAGAAAATATTTATCACTATTTAAGGACAATTTCTGCATTCAGTGCACATGGTAGTTCTAACAGTTCTAACAACTGGATTCAGTTTTAACTGCTATGAAATTCACAGGGTCTGCTTTTCATGAAGATGACAGCATAAATATTACTAAACATAAAAAAAATCTTAAAATGAGCTACAAATGACAGATTTACATGATCAAAACTAACTCCATTTGAAGAAAAAAAATAACACAACCCTAATTAGCACTAGATAGTACTCGTTGTTGTTAAAAGAAAATATTGATCACTATTTAAAGACAATTATACATCTGCATTAAGTGCACATGATAGTACCAACATAGCCTTTGCTCAGTCACATACACTTGATGCGAACCCTGATGTGCACCTTTCATAAAATGTAACTACACATAAAAAACAACACTGAGCACAAGATCTATGATTGGTCGGCTAGTTATCGGTAGATCCAAAGATTTTAGCCCATCATTGAGACTATTTACTTACTTGTGTAAATTTATATTTATTCAGTTTTTAAATTAATTTTAGTAATATTATTGACAATTATTAAAATGTTCATATTATTTATTTACAATATATGTTTGTAAAGTAATATTTTCTGTCATTTAGTAGGTGTATCATATAACACTTGCTTTGTTTACCAATTAAGTGGATCTAATTGGATTTGCATTGTAAACATAAAAAATTAAAAAGGTATTATTTTTATTTCATATATTAAGTTTCATATATGAATTCATATATATTTCATGTATATTCATATATTTTCATATTCATATATTAAGTTCCTTAATACATTACCCATTACTTAGCTCTCACCTCTTTCTCTTTTTTCAGAAATCCTTCTTTAACACGCTATTTGTGCTTTCAATTTTACAGACACTAGCCCATATCACAGATTGACTAATTGTACACTTTTACTTTCATTTCACATTGCACTGTACAGTCGTGGCCAGCAGTTTTGAGAATGACACAAATATTAATTTTCACAAAGTTTGCTGCTAAACTGCTTTTAGATCTTTGTTTCAGTTGTTTCTGTGATGTACTAAAATATAATTACAAGCACTTCATATGTTTCAAAGGCTTTCATCGACAATTACATGACATTTATGCAAAGAGTCAGTATTTGCAGTGTTGGCCCTTCTTTTTCAGGACCTCTGCAATTCGACTGGGCATGCTCTCAATCAACTTCTGGGCCAAATCCTGACTAATAGCAACCCATTGTTTCATAATCACTTCTGGGAGTTTGTCAGAATTAGTGGGTTTTTGTTTTTCCACCTGCCTCTTGAGGATTGACCACAAGTTCTCAATGGGATTAAGATCTGGGGAGTTTCCAGGCCATGGACCCAAAATTTCAACGTTTTGGTCTCCGAGCCACTTAGATATCACTTTTGCCTTATGGCACAGTGCTCCATCATGCTGGAAAATGCATTGTTCTTCACCAAACTGTTGTTGGATTGTTGGAAGAAGTTGCTGTTGGAGGGTGTATTGGTACCATTCTTTATTCATGGATGTGTTTTTGGGCAAAATTGTGAGTGAGCCCACTCCCTTGGATGAGAAGCAACCCCACACATGAATAGTCTCAGGATGCTTTACTGTTGGCATGACACAGAACTAATGGTAGCGCTCACCTTTTCTTCTGCGGACAAGCCTTTTTCCAGATGCCCTAAACAATCGGAAAGGGGCTTCATCGGAGAATATGGTTTTGCCCCAGTCCTTAGCAGTCCATTCGCCATACTTTTTGCAGAAGATCAATCTGTCCCTGATGTTTTTTTTGGAGAGAAGTGGCTTCTTTGCTGCCCTTCTTGACACCAGGCCATCTTCCAAAAGTCTTCGCCTCACTGTGCGTGCAGATGCGCTCACACCTGCCTGCTGCCATTCCCGAGCAAGCTCTGCACTGGTGGCACTCCGATCCCGCAGCTGAATCCTCTTTAGGAGATGATTCTGGTGCTTGCTGGACTTTCTTGGACGCCCTGAAGCCTTCTTAACAAGAATTTAACCTCTTTCCTTGAAGTTCTTTATGATCCCATAAATTGTTGATTTAGGTGTAATCTTAGTAGCTACAATATCCTTGACTGTGAAGCCATTTTTATGCAACGCAATGATGCCTGCACGCGTTTCTTTGCAGGTCACCATGGTTAACAATGGAAGAACAATGATTTCAAGCATCACCCTCCTTTTAACATGTCAAGTCTGCCATTCTAACCCAATCAGCCTGACATAATGATCTCCAGCCTTGTGCTCGTCAACATTCTCACCTGAGTTAACAAGACGATTACTGAAATGATCGCAGCAGGTCCTTTAATGACAGCAATGAAATGCAGTGGAAAGTTTTTTTCAGGATTAAGTTCATTTTCATGGCAAAGAAGGACTATGCAATTCATCTGATCACTCTTCATAACATTCTGGAGTATATGCAAATTGCTATTATAAAAACTTAAGCAGACACTTTTCCAATTTCCAATATTTATGTAATTCTCAAAACTTTTGGCCACAACTGTATACTCCCTTTGCCAGACTGGAGTCAGTTCTTTTATTTATTATTATTTTACATTACATTTAAAAAAATTTATTATTATTTTACATTATTATTACTAAAAAAAATCTTAAAATGAAATATATTGTTAAAAAAATGAGGAACTAACATACAAATGACAGATTTAAATGAACAAAACCAACTCTATTTAAAGAAAAAAATGATCTCAACCCTAATTATAACTAGATAGTAAATACACTTTGTTGTAAAAAATCACCATACATTTTTGATATAAGTTTGGCAGACCTAAAATACTGAAGTTATCCTTCTGTGAAATTATTCTGTAGTCGTATGATTATAAGTCATGCTGAATCAATGAATGTAGCTGTTTATATTGCAATGCTGTGGTGATTCCTGGATTTCTTCATATTTGGAGTTTCCACACAAGAGCGCCCTCTGGCCTTCAGAGGGCATTTATATTACACTGAACTGAACTAAAGGAGAGGACTGAAGCAGTTTCAGTTTACTAGAACTTCTATGTTAAGCTGCTTTGACACAATCTACGTTGTAAAAGCGCTATAGAAATAAAGATGAATTGAATTGAATACTACTGATCATGCTTCCCTGACAAGATGTGCATGACAATCACAGATACGATCAATCACATTTGTGATTTACTTTTTATTAATCGCCCAGCACTACATAACATAAGGCACAAGTGTGAAACAATCTGATAAAAAAATGATAAAATACAGAAAAAATAATAATTACGATAAATAGAAACTAAAATGTTTAAATGACAAACAGAAGTTCTTAATGACTTGGATAAAACAATACATGAAAATTCCACGACTTTCAATGTCTGGAATAGACCTTTTAAAATTTCATGATATTCCAGAAATTCCATGACCCGTGGGAACTCTGTTTAATATTCTGTAACACAACCATTCGGACAGACTTGTTCTGACCTGTTTCCCTCCCGTCATGACTTCACCGACCGTCTTCCTCAAAAAAAGACAATTAATGAGTGCAAGAATAGCTATCAGCCTTGGCATCTGAAGGGTGAAAATACAAGTATGCCAAACAGATGCGATACTGGTGGAGGACAACATCAGGTCAGTCCCCCGTGGAGAAAATGACCTCTCACTGACAGCAGTCACGGTCGAGCGTCCTGCAAACGGCAGAAGGACACGACAGAGCCCGAACACAAATTAGACCGAGACGACTGCAACAGCGCTGAATAATAATGACACCAAACTCACGCGCGCTGCGATGAGCGGTGGAAACAGATGAGCGGCGCTGCTCTTTGGTACACGTAATGCATCTTACTTAGCTGAACTAAATGAGCAGACTCTTGCGTTGGACGCCATCCAAAGTCCAAAAGGCAAAACGCATTCAGACACTGAGACAAATGGAGGCTTAGTCCAGACATTCACACTTATTCGAGGCTCCCAAGGCCCCGATGGAACAATGGGTCTTCAGTCCTAATCTAGTATGACTGATAATCCCGACGGGGTTTAAAGGTATTACGCACTCGGTATGACTCCAATAAAGACTACAGGGTTGGATAAAGGAAAAGACATTAATATTCATTCTATTTGAGAACTTGAGGTGTTCAGCTGACAGTTTTGATCACTTGAAGCCATTAAGGAGTGCTTTTTCTTTATATTAGAGTACATTATGGTCACATAATATGTCGTAAACAAAAAATAAGAAAATTAAGTGGGTAATAATATATTGTTAGTTTGTTGATGTGCTTATTGGTTGGTTGGTTGGTTGATTGGTTGGTTGGTTGGTTGACTTATTTGTTTATTTCCTGTTGGCTGATTGGATTATTTATTTATCAGTTGATTGTTTGATTG
>CAIGQV010018202.1:10818179-10830024 GCA_903798115.1 Danio jaintianensis
TGTGTGTGTGTGTGTGTGTGTGTGTGTGTGTGTGTGTGTGTGTGTGTGTGTGTGTATATATATATATATATGTATAATGTATATGTATTTTTATATATAAACAATGCATTGATAGATATAATACATTATATATAAGATATAAACAGTCAATATTAACATCATATTGACTTTTAATGAAGTCAGTAAACACTTGACGTCTTCAAAACAGTTATGAATACAACCTTTCATACAATGAATACAAGCTTTCTTCTAAAGATGCAAAACACAAGTATAACAAACCACTTTCAAGATACTTTTTTGTCATTTCTGAAGCACAAAAACCCCAGTCCTCACTTGAATAAAAATAAATTCTGTTTTATTATGTCTTTTTGTTCTTCATAAAAAACATAAATAATGATTTATATTCTCTAAAAAATAAGAAAAGATTCATTCAATTTCAAGGCCCTAAATATAAGACGTGTTTATGCTTTTAAAAGAAGGCTACTCTGCTCACCAAGGCTGCATTTATTTGATAAAAAAAACTGTAAAATTGGGAAATATTATTACAGCTTAAAATAAATTTTCTCTAACTGATTGTACTTTCAATTTTACTTTATTCCTGTGATTTAAAGCTGAAATATCAGCATCATTACTTCAGTCTTGAATGTCAAATGATCCTTCAGAAATTATTATAATATGAGGATCGGCTGCTCAACAAACATTTATTATTATTATCATTAGTGTTAAAAACTGTTTGGCTGTTTCATATTTTAGTGCAAACTGTGAAAAAGTACCATTCAAAAGTACCAATAAAATATATAGACTTTTATTCAGCGAGGACATTTTAATTTTATTGAACTTTCATTGCATCAAAGAATCCTAAAAATTCAAATGTATCCACAAAATTAGATTTTTCTTAACATTGATCATTACAAGAATCATTAATGACTGAGTCCCAGTAATAACTGATCATAAAAGAACAGCAAATCCTCATATTAGAAGGATTTCTGGACAACACTGAAGATTCAAGTAATGATGCTGAAAATTTTACTTTGAATCACAGGAATTAATAACATTTTCAACTACATTCTCCAAGAAAACAGTTATTTTAAATAATAATATTTCATATTTTTTAAAAGCTTTTACTGTATTTTTAAACTAATTAATAACAACCTTGAAGTTCATACCGATCCCAAAATGCTCACCAGTAGTGCATATGTTAAAATGAGGAACAAAAATAGCATCTGAAACATGTTTCATATCACACTTCAGTCATTTATGAAAACTTTCCCTGTCTGGATTCAGATCAAATGGCGCATTATATAAAACGATCAGGTGCAGCGAAAATGAAGTGTCCCAATTTCCATCCACTGCAAAGCAATGAAAAGGAATAATTAGGATGGATACGCTATAGAAGACCCAGATCCAGATGTGTTTATAGATAAAAGATGGTCGTCAAAAATTTGTGCTTTCTAACATCACAGATATTGATGAGAATCTGAAGTCCTTTGGGTGGATGAAAGAATCCACGAGTGGCGCACATGAAATACGGGCCATTAATATCTGAGCGGAAGCGTCTGATCCTGCGTTCGGTTCGTCTCCAGATGCTCTCCAACGTTTCCCAGACCTCTCCTTTCAAAAGATCTCCATTTCCACTTTCAACTTGTCAGCTGTATCTAACAGGACTCTTAAGAGCCGGAGATTTCAGACTGCTATAAGACATGGCTCTGGAAATGTACAATTTATGTTTATTTCCATATTCAGATGTATGATTTATGGCCATCATGCAATTTTAATAACTTATATATATATATATATATGTGTGTGTGTAAACGTGCTTAGAATTTGTGCACCATAATGATGACAGATAGAGGAGATCATATTTTTTCTTAATGATATGGAATTTAAGTGAAGTTTTATAAACTAATTTTGACCATGTGCTATGATTGATAGCGGCTGGTCCCGCATCAACAATCATCGATAAACCAATCAGTTGAATCCAAGCCTTGAATAAATAGCCCAGTTTGTTTTACTTCCATTATCTTCGTTTTTGAAGAATCCCCCACATCCACCCCATCTCCCCTTTTCTCCTTTACCAGAGGGAGCTCTCGAAAACCTACCTGATCTCGGACCCCCTTCTATGCTATACGACCAGGCAGGAGCCCTGGGCTCAAGTATTTCTGAGCTCAGGGTTCTCTCCCGGCACAGCATGTCAAACCTGCAACCAGTATCAAGTAATAGCTAAGTGTGAACTCTTGAATCAAAATGTATTTTGATTTATATTAACAGAGTTTTTAATCATAAACACATAATAGGATATCAACGTTAAACAAAAATGTGGATTAAAATAATATATGCAATAATTAAGTTGAATTTCAAGTTAAAAATACATATTAAATATTATGTATACATCATGAAAAAATATAATAATAATAATTATTATTATTTTTATTATTATTATAAATATTATTATTGTTATTGGTGTGGCACGGTGGCGCAGTGGTTAGCACTGTCGCCTCACAGCAAGAAGGTTGCTGGTTCGAGCCCCGGCTGGGTCAGTTGGCATTTCTGTGTGGAGTTTGCATGTTCTTCCCGTGTTCGTGTGGGTTTCCCCCAGGTGCTCCGGTTTCCACCACAGTCCAAAGACATGCAGTGTAGGTAAACTGGATGAACTAAATTGGCCGTAGTGTATGAGTGTGTGTGTGAATGTCAGAGTGTATGGATGTTTCCCAGTACTGGGTTGCAGCTGGAAGGGCATCCGCTGTGTAAAACATATGCCGGATAAGTTGGCGGTTCATTCCACTGTGGCGACCCCTGATGAATAAAGGGACTAAGCAGAAGGAAAATGAATGAATGAATTATTATTATTATTACTATTTTTATTATTATTATTATTATTATTATTAGTATTTAGTGTAACTTATCTTTTTAAGTGTAGGCTAAATATTAGCAAAAATGAGAGAGAATATGCATAATCTGATGTCCAAATCTTGTTTAAATTATGCATATTGCTGTGCAAGTTTAATATGAGCAGAAATGCCTTTGGAGTAAAAATCCCACTGAACAAAAAATCAAATGTGGGTCTATTTTTGTGTGGAGGCTTGTATGTATATTACTTAAACATCCCTTAAACCTTTATTTAAATGTATATAACAATTTGGTATGACTTTTTAAAAAAAGCTTGCACTCAAGAAGACAAATCTGTGAACCAATCTCTTTCCACTCAAATTATTAATCGTTTTCCTTTCTAATTTGCACCAAAACATTGCTAGACATGAGATGCTAATGTGTTCACCTTGGCACATATGGATAGTTTCATTAAGTTTTAGACAACAATCCCCTCAGTGGGATGTCCTGTGCCACGGGGCAGCTCTATTTGTCACCTGTCCTCTTCGGGCAGGCCTGTGAAACACAGACAACCCTCCCAAAGCGCTTTCATCAGCCCGGGGAGAGCCAGAGAGAGATGTATTATTCTCTGAGGTCATTTTGGCATCAGCCCCATGAGGAGATTGCGGTGGACAAATTGGTAGTCCAGCCGTGTGAGAGCGCCGTCCAAAAAGCTGACTCCAAAAGCACTACAGAAAATAGCCACTTGTCTCCCCAAAACACAGAAGCTTTGGGTAAATAGTGTTTTTCATCAGTCTGGCTGATGACAGCACTACTGAATTTCAGCTGTGAATCTGGTGGAGATGATTTTAAGCATCACACACAGACTCTATAGTTCGAGAAGCTTTGTGATATTGGTGGAAAACTGGGATAGTGCAAATCCAGAGTTTATGTGTGCAAAGATTTGATTGATTTTTTTTTGGCTAAAAGGGAATGATTGGCAAAAGAATTCAATAGATTATAATAGTAAATGTGATTGCCAGAATGTATATAAGTTGAAGTCAAAATTATGTGAATTATTAGAATTCTTCTTTTTCAAATATTTCCCAAATGATGTTTTATAGAGCAAGACATTTTTCACAGTATTTCTGATAATATTTTTTCTTCTGGAGAATGTCTTATTTGCTTTATTTCAGCTAGAATAAAAGCAGTTTTAAAAATTTGAAGGTCAATATTATTAGCCACTTTAAGCTATATATGCTTTTTCGATTATCCAATGATTTGCCTAATTACCCCAACTTACCTAATTAACCTTAGTTAAGTCTTTAAATGTCACTTTAAGCTGAATACTAGTGTATGAAAAATATCTTGAAAAATATTATGTACTGTCATCATGGCAAAGATAAAAGTCATTATACATATATAGTTATTAAAACTATTATGTTGAGTAATGTGTTGAAAAGAATCTTCTTTTCATTAAACAGAAATTGGAGAAAAAATGTACAGGGTTGCTAATAATTCAGAAGGGCTAATAATTCTGACTTCAACTGTATTTATTTATTTATTTATTTGTTTGTTTATTTGTTTATTTATTTATATGTATTTATTTGTATTTAACTATTTAAATTATTATTATTTATTTTATTTTATTTTTGTAAGTAATTTTTTTTGCCCAAATTATTAGCAGTACTGTGGATTTGTAATTATTTTTCAAATATTTTTCAAAATTCTCAAAATTCTCAAAATTTTCACTTTAGAGCTGTGTTACACACTGCATGGAAGGTACTTTTCAAAAACCTATAATCATAAACCATCGCAAATATTTGAAAAAAAGAAGTAAAATTTCACAGCTAATAATTTGGACTTCAACTGTATGTCTGCATAGTTTTTGTTCATTTCTATTTTAATGTAAATGTTAATTATTTTTGCATATCAAGTTAATTTAAGTCATAAACGGCAACTATCTAAAATAAAACAAGATAAAATATATATATTTTTTATTTCAGGCAACTTTTTGTTGTTACTGTTTTGGTTTTTAATTCTCAAACTCTCTTTAAGTCTCAAACTTCCAATTATTTACAAATGGGTAACGTTAAAGGCATGACAAATATATACCAACACAAACATACATACTGTACAAATGCTTAATTACAAAATGATGAACTGTTAAGTCGTTTAGCTAATATTTTGATATTATTACATTTTCATATCTGTCACTGTTTTCAATTGGCATGTATTTTTATTAAACAGTTCCTTCACTTAATTAATATCATTATAATGTGTAGCGGCCGTCACGGTGGCGCAGTGGGTAGCGCTGTCGCCTCATAGCAAGAAGGTCGCTGGTTTGAGCCTTGGCTGGGTCAGTTGGCATTTCTGTGTGCTATAGGTGAATTGAATAAACTAACGTGAACACGGGAGAACATGCAAACTCCACACAGAAATGCCAACTGACCCAGCCGAGGCTCGAACCAGCGACCTTCTTGCTGTGAGGTGACAGCGCTAAATAATTATGTCAAATACATTTTAGAAATTCTTTATATATATAAACATTTTCTTTTTTTTACATTCTCTACAAAACCATGCTGAAATACTAGATACATTTGATACTGTTGTATTTAATATAATCCAGCATCACCACTTTATTATGGTATTACTAAAACATTTCTCAGAATGAGCATGTACTGAATCTCAGAGAGAGTTCAATTTAGTTTATTTGCACAATACAAAGGAAGCAAACTCTGTGCCTTAATCTTCAGTTTGTCCTCGAGTACTTTCATAAGGAAAATGACTTAAGATTCAGCCTGGCACCAAATAAATGAATCTGAGAGACAGTGACATTAAGAAGCTGAAATGATGTTATCACCTCAAACATGCCACTGAACATTACGCTGCTTGTGGGAAGGTGATAATGGCAAATAAAGAAAAAGATAAGCAAATTTGCTAAAGCCTGAATACATAAGTGTTTTTTTTTTTTTCAAATAAATGTCATTAAAATGTCTGGGGAAAATAAAAGCAAAGGCACAATAATTTTTAGTAATAGACATGTTCTAGTTATCCACAAGCTGGAAATTTGTTATATAATCAATATGCATGCTTAGATATGTAAAAATAATTCCATATCAATTACATAATTAACTAAATAACATGATCACAAATTCCTTTCAATATTTGAATTATTTTTTTTAAATAAATATATCTGTTAGGGGGGCAGCGCGGTGGCGCAGTGGGTAGCGCTGTCGCTTCACACCAAGAAGGTCGCTGGTTCGAGCCTCGGCTGGGTCAGTTGGCATTTCTGTATGGAGTTTGCATGTTCTCCTGTGTTTGTGTGGGTTTCCTCCGGGTGCTCCGGTTTCACCCACAAGTCCAAAGACATGCCCTAATAGGTGAATTGGGTACGCTAAATTGTCCGTAGTGTATGTGTGTGAACGAGAGTGTATGGGTGTTTCCCAGTGATGGCTTGCAGCTGGAAGGGCATCCGTTGCGTAAAACATATGCTGGATAATAAATTTATCTGATTAACAAAGAGACCAAGCCGAAAACAAAATGAATGAATGAATGAATGAATGAATCTGTTAGGGTGAAGGACACCATTATAACCCTTTTTTCTTAAATACTTTGAACCATTACATTTGACACTTTGGATTTTAGGAGATATACATACACACACACACACACACATACACAGATAATAAGAAATAAGAAAATAAGACCCTTTGGAAATTCTCAGTTTTTCTGTGTTTGGGTCAAATGTTATAATATTATTGTTTGTTTTATTCCATATTCCAAATAAATATATTTACATTTATGAATATCATAATTGGCACCTTTTTTGGTTAGAAAAAACAATATTTTGGAAGAAATATTGTTAGTGGTTTGCAAAACATAAATTATGTTTTACTCAAACACATAACAACACATTGTAAATCCAGAAAAATTGGATTATAAGACAAAAACACAATAACCTAGCAAATATTTTTGCTCATATAAACACACACGCACACACGCACACGCAACTGACAGAGTGCAGGTTTCAAAGTTTATGACTTGTGTACAATTATGACTCTCTGGCTGCATATATTAGACTATTTCATTTTAATAACAAAACTGCTGAAAACACAGAATTAAAACACCCTCAATCTATGGTACAAGCTAATTGTGGAGAAATATGAATGCTATTTGTCAAAGCTTGCATTATGGGCATGTCATGTCCCTGAACTGGCCCTCTATAATGTCTTTATTAGTTTGGTTATGAGAAGCGGGGCTCAGTGATGGATCACTCAATCTCTCTAATTCAGTTGTGTGAGCAAGAGTAATGGCGAACCCAAGAGCCACATCATTTCCAGCTCATCCCATCAGATCCACTGTTACCTGCGGAGGAAATGTTTTATAACGGCACAAGAGCTCGTTCAGCGTGACGCCTCAGTGGATGCAAACGCATTGCTTAATTCATATTAAAGAGTTAGATGACGCTTTTCTTTTAATATAATACATGATTGAGCAGACAGATGAGTCAGCGTTAGTCTGAAGATAATAGTTAAAAACACTAAATGGTTTGTTATTCTTCATTTAAATAGAGTGATTTTAGTAATGCTGTTAAATTATAATTTGCTGGAGAAAAAAAAAAACTGCTCATGTGTTTGTCAATAAATTGTTAGACTATTTCACCATATTACTGAATTCCTAAATTCTTGTTTTTATGTGTGTGTGTGTCTGTAGGTGTACATGTGTGTACCTGTGTACATATACTGTACATTTACACACACGCACACAAAATTAAATTACAATCATATTATTAAATTGTTTGAATATTTCACCATATTACTGAATTTCTAAATATTTGGGGTGGGAGGGAGGGGATGGGGGGGGTTGAGTGTGTGTGTGTGTGTGTGTGTGTGTGTGTGTGTGTGTGTGTGTGTGTGTGTGTGTGTATGCGTGTCTTTGTGTGTGTGTTTATATATGTACAGTATATGCACACAACACAACACACACACAAACCCACATACAGACATATATTTTAATTCAGTTCAGTATGATGAAATATTATAACAATTTAAAACACAAAATATTATATTATACTAATAAATATATGTATCATATTATACAAGGTGACACGGTGGCTCAGTGGTTAGCACTGTCGCCTAACAGCAAGAAGGTTGCTGGTTTGAGTCCCAGCTGGGTCAGTTGGCATTTCTGTGTGGAGTTTGCATGTTCTCCCCGTGTTGGTGTGGGTTTCCTCCAGGTGCTCCGGTTTCCCCCAGAGTCCAAAGACATGCGCTATACATGAATTGAATAAACTAAATTGGCTATAGTGTATGTGTGTGTGTGTGTGTGTGTGTGTGTGTGTGTGTGTGTGTGTGTGTGCGTGTGTGTGAATGCGAGAGTGTATGGATGTTTTCCAGTACTGGGTTGCAGCTGGAAGGGCATCCGCTGTGTAAAACATATGCTGGATAAGTTGGCGGTTCATTCCACTGTGGTGACCCCTGATGAATAAAGGGACTATATGAAAGGAAAATGAATGAATGAATGAATCATATTATACAAATATTATTTTACAAAATATTATTCAAAAAAAAAAAATGACTGTGTCATATGACAGTTTAAATGAGAGTTTCATTGAGATTACCTTAAAAATAGAATAATTAAGGCTAAAACTGGGGCAAAATTAATGTAATTAATTAAAACTAATAATAAAAAGGCCAATCATCAAAACACAATCATCAAAACGTTAACTAAAATTGTATCTAAAAAAAAATAATACATGGCACACACACACACACGCACACACACACACACACACACACACATTTTATTTTAAATTTTCTATTTAAATTCATTTTCATTTTATTTATTTTTTTTAATTTAAATGTATTCTGATCTTATCAAACAAAAATGTTCAGCAGTCTTTGATCAGGCACATGAAACAGAAATGCTTCTCATATGTTGCTTTACTTCTCAAGAAACATTTCTCATTATATTATTAGTCATAATTAACATTTAGAGTCTCAGAATTCATGTACTCCACTGTAATGGTCAACCATAAGCGTCTATGTGTCAACACTTGTAAATTTGTATTCAACAGGAGAGCCTTTCTGTGCTTTCAAATAACTTGTGGCATGGAACAATACAGTCTGCAAGTAGCAACAATGCCAATGTGCAACTCCAGGGGCCAAATATTGAGTTATTTTCATCTGATTATATTCAAATTTGAGACATCTATATATAGAGTCCGTGATTAATAGAGAAGACACAAAGGGCATGGTGGAGTCAGGTTGGATTAAGTATCAGATGGTTCCCCACCGGCGCTGGCAGGGTTATCAGCTCGCGGCCCACTGCATTTCAGCACCATGTGGAGATAAGTTTGGGCCATGACAAATGAAATGCGGCAGAAAGGGAAAGGGAGAGAGACAGACTGAAAGAGAGAGACCTGCTACAGTACCTATACCCGCTCTACTTGTTCATATAAGACAGCGCGATATATCAGAGTAAAGTCGTTCATGCGATATGGCTTAAAGCAAGGACTGTGATCATATGTGCTGCAGATATCAAACTGCATCTGAAAAAAAACTTCATGGCGTTTCCCATGACATGCAGCAAAATGTGGAAGAAACTAATATTTTAAGAGATACTTCATGCAAAACTGAAAATTCTGTCCTCGTTTGCTCAGCCTTCACTTTGTCACAAGCCTGTTTGCAACACAAACAAAGATATTTTGAAAAAATCTGTAAGCACTGACCTCCATAGTATTTGTTTTTCCTACTTTGGAAGTCAATGGTTATTAGTTTCTAACATTTTTCAAAATATCTTCTTTTGTGTTTAGCTCATAAAGGTATGAAACCACTTGAGGGAGAGTTAAGTGTATTTTTTGGTGAAATATCCCTTTAAATGCAAGTAAATACTATTTAGCTAAGTGTGTGTGTGTGTTTTGCGCAGGTAGTTTCATTGGTTTAGGTTTGACATGGATAAATATGACAGCAAATCACAGTCTAAACGAGTGATTCATTAAAACATTTACTCAAATGATTTGTTCAAAACAGCAGAATCATTTCAAAATAAAGTAAGTGCCTGTCTTTATGAATAAATTACTGAATCGACATGAGTTTGGTTTCAATCAGGAATGCCAGTATATAAGTTACAAACAAAACATATTAATGTATAGCCATTTCTAACATTCATAACATTTCACAATATTCTCAACACTTTTACAGTATATTGCTCTAAGATGCACAAATGTTGTGCTCCAGCTTTGACTGAAACTTTTGTTGATGATACAGAAAAAACAAACAATTTCTCAGAAAAACAAAACAAAAAAGTTATTAATCAAAGGCAATTGTGTGTGCAATTTGTCAGTAGTGCACTGAATCTGAGCAAAATGATTCATAATGGCAGGCGATTCATGAAGTCAAAGACAATTGTTCTGCAATAATGACAGCAGTTTGGGTAGTTTTCAGTGAACTATGACTCTGTGTTTCTGCTACATCTGAAAGTATGTGAAAATACCACATGTAATGCCATTTTTACTCCATACAGTACTCAATTCATAACTTCAGTCGAGTGTTTGAAATAAGTCCTTCTGTGAGATCTGTAATTGTGTGCTTATTATCAACTAAAGCAGACAAATCTTCTGTTTATTCAAAAACTGCTGAGGGGATTTCCTGGGTTTCTTCATGGGTGTTTGGATTTTCCGCGCATGAGAGAGCCCTCTGGCCTTGGGAGAACATTTACTACAGATCAGATCACACAACCATTCTTCCCCGACAAGATGTGAATGATAATCACAGTTTCTTTTTGTTTTTTTTCATGTAGATTGCTATTTCATTATACTGTCTATACCCAAACTGTAACTTACTGTAACTCCAAGTCTATCTATCTATCTATCTATCTATCTATCTATCTATCTATCTATCTATACATCTATATGGCTATACATACTTTTTTTTGTTTTTGTTTTTTTAAACATATATACTGGCATTAATTAGGCTTCATAATGCATTTTAGACTTTGTTTATCTTTATTATGCCATGAGACCACAGGAGAGGATTTAATAATTGGCAGTAAACACAACTGGAGCTGGTACAAAGTAGATTGCATACTGTATAATGATAGCATTGCAAATGTAGAACATCCAGATTTAATTTATACTACACACATGCATACTATACTGTGTTATTTACTTATTCAAAATATTTATCTGCTCAGATTTGGCAGACTACTCAGTTATTTTAACTGCAGAGACAACTCGTCAAAATAAAAGCCTGATTAGCTACCATTTGAAAACAAAGAAATTAAGATGCAAATAAACCCTTTAGTGAAAATGAGGACAAAAAGGGAGATTCGCACGCTCATCATGAAAATGCAGAGAGCAGTGCCAGACACGGCATATCAGTGTTCTAACTGTTCAAAGTGTCTCGAGATGAAAGTAACAGATTATATATGCTCAAACAGCAGGTTCCAGATTGCTGCAGTGCCAAGTGAAGAATCGCTGTAAACACTTTCCCTAATATGTTTGTTTGAAATCCAAATGTTACTTCAACAAACAATCTTTTGTCAATAAAGCGCCAATTAAAGGAGGATGCAGAGCAGAAAAGATCCGGTAATTAGAGCGAGTCTGTACAGGTAGCTCATAGATCAGTTATCACCAGAGACAGCTTGAGGAGGAGACGGACCAGTCGCTGAAAACAAAATGGAGAAGTCGAAAGAGTCGATACGGCGGCTGTAGGAACATAAGTCCCGCAAGTCAGCTAAAATAACCAGTCACATGGCTCAACTTCAAAATAACACAACATTAAAAGAAGAATAAAGGTGAACTACATATGAATTTCCATTAGTATCCAATGGATAGTGTGAACATTAAACATAGTATTATTAAGTATGTAACTGAATCCCTTTAGCGCCACCAGGTGTTCAAATTTACCCTCATATTTTGGTAAAATATCTTAAAGGACAAAAAATTCTAATCTCATTGGATTTTTTTTTTTATTTGCTTGTTTTTTGTAATTATTATTATTATTATTATTATTATTATTATTATTATTATTATTAT
>CAIGQV010018202.1:10830034-10848142 GCA_903798115.1 Danio jaintianensis
ATTATTATTATTATTATTATTATTATTATTATTATTATTATTATTATTATTATTATTATATGTTTTGCCCTTACAGGTTGCCTGGTATACAGTGAACAGCATCCTATCCTATTTTCTGTGAATATGGACAACATATGTTAGTGCAGGGGCAACACGGTGGCGCAGTGGTTAGCACTGTCACCTCATAGCAAGAAGGTTGCTGGTTCGAGTCCCGGTTGGGTCAGTTGGCATTTCTGTGTAGAGTTTGCATGTTCTCCCCGTGTGTGCGTGAGTTTCCTACGGGTGTTCCGGTTTCCCCCACAGTCCAAAGACATGTGCTATAGGTGAACTGAATAAACTAAATTGGCAGTATAGTGAATGAGTGTGTATGGATGTTTCCCAGTACTGGGTTGCAGCTGGAAGGGCATCTGCTGTGTAAAACATATGCTGGATAAGTTGGCGGTTCATTCCGCTGTGGCAACCCCTGATGAATAAAGGGACTATGCTGAAGGAAAATGAATGAATGTAAAAAACAGTTTTCTTTAACAGTTATATTCATTAAAATAACAGTGTGGTCACCTAAGAGATTTAGGAATAAACACAAAATACAGTACATTTAAATTATAATGAGGTGTTGCAAAACAAATTGCAAACTGCAAAATTTCAACTAAATTTCATTTTTTTTTGGTTCTCTTGATTTTTCTTTATTATTAAAAATGTATTTCATATTTTGGGGTGTACTAATGTTTGCAGTTATTTTGATAAATTAGTTCCAGTTTTGGCTTTGGTACTGACTAATCTAGTGTATATACACAAATATATTGTATAGCATCCTATAGAAAATATTCATTTAAATGAGAGATCTGTAAGGGGTGTACACATTTATGCTGGGCACAAATGTTTATTCATTGAAATTGACTCCCTTGGGTATGATGCAGCAGACACTACATGAGGCCGTACTGCATTGCACAACTCAAAAAAGGTTGATTTGTTCATCTGGAAATTCTGAATACACAGTTTCTCTGTGAAATCAAGTACTATAAACATCCAGAAACCCCTCGTATAGTGAAATTTATTAAATATATGGAGAGAATATAAGGAAACCAGGCTACTGTCGCCCCACATCAACAATAACAATCACATTTTGATTGCTAATCAAAACTTCATTGTACAAATACTCATTGCTGCTGATGGTTGCATCCTTCCTGCAATGTTCATGTCCTTGCAAAGCTCTAGAGTAAGTAGCCTCAGATTTAGATTAAATTGTCATCAATCAAAGTGGCGAGCAACAGCGCAGTCCGTGTGGCTTTGCAGCATGTTATTTTCAAGGTGGGGGGCATTGGAGTCTGTCGCATGTCACGGTGAGTGACAGATGCCCTGTCCAGCGCCCGTCTGTGAGTATAGCCCCAGCTATTATGTTCACTTGCTCCTGCCTCTCTGAGTTCACCGTCATTTATTAATCTCGTTATGAAATCATGAACCCTAAAGCACGCCAATAAATTGTCCCTAGCACTCTATACCTAAATCATAGCAGTTTTACAGCATGTAATACATTTTTATAGCTTATAATACAAGTAGACTGTCTTGCTGATGAAAAAAAAAAAAAACAGAACAAATCAAGGCTTTGCTGGATATGATGGCCGCTAGTCTCTGTAAATACCGAGTCGGTAATTCAAAAGTTTATATGTTCTCTCTGGCTGCGTGGTCTTGGAAACAGAGCGCAAATGAGTGACAGGACCACTGTGTGGGCTAAATTGCCAACCTCTGTGCTGTTAAAATCATTGCACGACCATTAGGATCCTTAAGGACCTAGTGCCCCAGGACCTATAGAAAATGAGCCAATCATGTGGCTCCAAAAAATGGAGCTCCACCGGTGCCTTCTCATGAGGCAGGAGGCAGCGCCAGTTGTTATGACAGATTAGCCAGCGGAGACTTAAATCACCAGCTAATGGGCCTGTTATGGAGGAACCAGAGCAATGCATCTGGCACCACATGCCGCTCATGAGCTGCGTCATCTGTTACAATCTGCAAGCAGCCATGTGGAGATCTTCCGCACACCCGGACTGCCATCCACAGAGGCGGAGACAGCAGAAAGACTACATGGAAGGGTGATAAAAGTGATTTAAAAGTTTGCGTTTGGCCAGGTGCAGGTTTTCGCCCGCTGTGCTACTGCGCTGATAGCTACGTCCAAATGATTCACAGCTTGTAGAGAGCAGTTCTGGCAGGAGCACAAAGTCGGAGTCGCGAATGAATCACTGGGTGACAAAACATTGAAGCAAAAACAGAAGTTTTGACTGTACAAATGGCCTGCGTGAAAAATAGCACCAGGACGGTGTTAAAGGGATAGTTCATCCAAATAGCAAAGTTCTGTCATTTACTAACCCTCCACTTGTTCCAAACCATTATGAATTTCTTTTTTTTCTGTTAAACACAAAAGAAGATAGTTTTGAAGAATGTTGGAAACCGGTAGACACTGAATTTGATAGTATTTTATTTCCTACTATGGAGGTTAATTGCTAATTGTTTCAAACATTCTACAAAATACAGTTGAAATCACAATTATTAGCCCTCCTGAATTATTAGCCCCCCCTGTATATTTTTTCCATGATTTCTGTTTAACAGAGAGAAGATTTCTCCAACACATTTCTAAGCATAATTGTTTGTTCTGTAGACAATAGAAAAAAAATATTGCTTAAGGGGGCTAATAATATTGACCTTGGTTTTAAATGTTTTTGTTTTAATTAAAAAATGCTTTTATTCTAACTGCAGTAAAACAAATAAGACTTTCTCCAGAAAAAAATAAATTGTATCAGAAATACTGTGAAAAATGCCTTGCTGTGTTAAACATAATTTGGGAAATGCTTGAAAAAAAAAAAATAATAATAATAATAATTCACAGGAGGATTGATAATGTTGACTTCAACTGTATATTATTTTATGTTTAACAGAAGAAAAAAAACTGATAAAAATTCAGAAGACTGAGTAAATCTTTTAGTGAACTATCCATTTGAAAGAAAAAAATAACAAGCTAGAAACATATTAATCACTGCAATAAAGGTCTCAAGTATTTACTTGCATAAACCCCAACAGTGTATGCTTCTTATGTCCAACAGAAGAAAGAAATTCATACAGACTGTGGGTGTGAAATGGCAGAATTTTTTTAGGCAAACTAACCCTTAAAGTAGCTTTCTGCCAATTCTGACAGGTCAGGACTGAATACGAGTGCACATACGCATGACCCAAGCTAAAAAATGCCGCTCCACAGGAGTTTTTATTAAACTTAATGGCTCCTGAGACGGATTTTGAGGTTGTGGTAGGGTGAAACGCAGTTCACGACCTCCTCACGGTAACTGAATCATTACTCAGCAGTCAGACTGCAGTAAGTGCCTAATCTTTCAAAATGACTGAAGCGTTATATACTGACAAATTCTTCACCATCAGCATAAAGGCCTATGAAAATGTGTACGACTTAAAGTTGTTTTGCACTTGACCGTCTGTGAGTTCTTGAGGAGCTTGTCTTTTGTTGATGAATGTCACGTTTTAATCTTGTCCTCGGATACACTCATCTTCTCATGCCTGGCATTAGAAATAAGTGCTCTTGATGTGTTTTGAGGTAAGTAATTCTCGCTGGATTAATGAAAGCAGTTATTCTGAGAATATGTAGCTGAGCTATTTTAGAAGTATCCCACTGTGGTGGTTTGGAGAATTTAAGCCGAAGCAGCAGAATGCCTTCACGTACCATTAGAGAAAGAAAAATAGAGATTATAAAAATACAGAACTGTTGAATTTCATATGTCTAATAACATAAATATTAAAGTGGAAAAACTAATTTATTCAATAAGGTTTAAAAAGGAAACACTAAAAAGTACATTAAATTGTTAAAAGTGTTTCTTTTATGAATATTTGAGTATTATAATTAAATATCCAATTTCAAATATAGGCAATGAATAATAATAATAATAATAATAATAATAATAATAATAATAATAATGAATGCATAAAACAATACTACAAGAAACAATCTAAATGTCCTTTTTAAAAACCAAAACATTGTCCAGTCCCTATAGTACTTTATAAAAGGGTTTTATTTAAAATAATACTAAGATAATATGATAAAAATGTATTAACATAAAATTACAATTTATTTATTTATTATAATCAATACGGTACCAATATTATTGTGCATACTCAAAAAAAACTAGATAAATATTTAATATATTTATTAAACTGTTATGATAAAATAATATATATAAAATGTAATTCTCACAATTGTTTGTTTGCCAACAGCTTGAAACTTACTACACCTAAAGTTAAAAGCAAACCAAATAATATAAAAATATGAACTATAGAATTTGTATATTTTGTGAAAATGTCCACTAAAGTATCCTTTGTATTTACAGCAGCACGTGTAAGAGAACCCAGAGAACCCAGTGCTTATTATTTTCACTTTTTTAGCCAGCCGTCCATTGACACTAGAGGAGGGGTGGGCCAAATGCCACATCAACCAATTGCCATAAAATATAATTTTATAATACAGTGGGGACTAAAATGATCAGAACACTGCAATGTAATGTTGCTTTTAAGAGATGCTGCTTATGTTTCACTTTTTACGTGGATATATTCATTTATTTTGTTTGCAAAAAAACTGAATGCTATTTTATATATTTTAGGAAAACTTGCTTTTTACAGTAAAACTGAAATGTGACTGTTTTATCACAATATGTCTTCATTTCAAGCGATGTTTGTTTTTATTTCAGCTTCAAGTATTTATCAAATAACCATATATACACAGTAGTCTTCCTTGAATTATTTTAACATCACAAAGAATAGAAATGTACGCTATCATTAGAAAAAGATGTCCCACCTTTAATAGCTTAGTATGTTTACAGTACAAATGATAACATAATGAACTATGGGGATGATGTGGAATAATAATAGTAAATAAATAATTACATTAAAAAATAAAATAATCATTCAATATTTAAAATCGAGGGGAAGTGTTCAGTTAATCACGGTTTTGATTTAAGGTCATATCGCCCAGCTACGGTGGCCGAGAGAGCTTAATGCGCTGCAATTTTTAAAAAACACACACATGCAAATACAAATAACACCAGCAAATTAAGAAACGATCTTCATTAGTTTGATAGCAAACATGTTGCAAATTTTCACAGTGCAAACAAAATAAAGAAAACGCGTCCCTTTTTCTCACAACATATGCAAATAGCATGGAACACAACGGAAATGTTTCAAGGGAACCCAAAACGTGAATTAAAATTTGAAAAGGGTTTTCTTAAATTGCAGCATGTTAAGCTCTATTGGCCACTGTACCCAGCCCTATTGTATTGCAACAATACTGTAAGACACATTCAACCAACTCCAACGAAATATCATCATCATTTTATAAGGGACTTAAAAAATTAATTGTTACTGAAAGAAAACTCCATATCAAAGTCAGCCGTGTTGAAATGCAGAGGTCACTCAGGAGGGCCACAAGTGTGTCTGTATTCTGTCAGAGAGCTGCTGCTGCTGTACTCATATGTATTCGGACCCGCTGCTCCTCTGGAAACGAAGAACAGGTTGAGGTTGAGTAGAGCTCTTTCTTCACAGTTTAATAAGAAAGTGGACAATATTCCCTGTGTTAGCGTTGCTCGGTGGACACAGCGTTTAGAGCTGGGATGTAGAGAAATGGATGAGCTCCATCAAAGAGCCAGAGAGAAGGTCAAGACGGTGTCAAGCAGTCAATCTATCAGACAAGCAGGAGGAGGGATGTTCATTCCAGCATCTTCACCTCAGACGCTCTTATTTGAAGAAGAAACTGCCCTGGAAGGCCTGCTGATGATTGGCCATTAATTCGTCAAAGTGTGCTGACGCTACAATACTTATCTAATGGGTGCTCAAATAACAGCAAAATCAAACAAGCTGTAAAAAACGGGCAGTAAAGATTAAATGACTGTAACAAAGCTTGAAGTGTTTTAATAAGTCTTATTAAGTGTACTTTGCTTTCCATGTCCTGAACGCTTAAGGGATGCATATAAAAAAGAGGACGGAGTAGAAAGAGCACCGCACAGGGAGGCCGTCCAAGGATCTCTGGAGTTTGATGAGGTTAAATATTGTGCTTAAGGACATAATACGGCTCAGGAAAAGAAGCAGAACTGGGATTTAATGTAGAAAGCCTTATGATAATGGGGTAGAAGTTTAACCTAATATATTCCACTGGCAACACAAATCGTATTTGGAATTGATAATTATTATGGGATTGCCCTACTGTGTTTCGGAAAACGTCATACAATAAAATAATATAATCTACATCATGTCTTACATTTATTTGATATATAAACATTTGATTATATTTACGTATAATTCATAAATGTGGTTATAATGCATCCTTATTTAATTTAAAATGTTGAACTATATATAAAACTTAAAAATGTACAAAAATATATACAGTATATACTTTGAAATTAAATAAATGCTCACTGAGAAAGGATCCATCTTTCTTCAGTTGAACTTAAAACTACAACTGAAACTATAATAAAACTGTTAGAGATGCAAAGATATGAACATTTTAGTTGATACCAAAAACCAAGAACTGCAATTTGAAGCGATATCCATTATATATAAAACATTTTCTAAGCCTGTTTACAAAAACAAATGGAAAATCAAATACAGTGGATAGCCTAAAATGTAAAACAGCCTTTCATAAAACTAATACTACCAAACTTTTGATATGTATCTCATATCATTGAGTTTAATACATTTGTCTATCATTTATTTAAATTGATCTTAACATTTAATCAATGAATCATTTATTATATCCAGAGTTTTTCAACTTGTCTGATTGTTGTCTGACAATTTTCAAAGTTATAAACTGCTGCAAGAGCTTTCAGTCAAGAACCACCAATTACTGCAGTAAATACCTTTTTGTGCTTGTGAATGCAAATGACTTAATGTGTTATATAATCATATTTTCATGTTTTATAAATGTTGTAATTTTTGTCAGTTTATCTGAACATAAGTGTAAGACTTACTGTGATGGCTATGTTTACAGTTGTACAGTACAATAACATTAATTCAGCACAGAGGATGATTTGAAACCAGTACCTTACTGTTTGCTACTGATTGAACTGATTGTTAAAAGTACTAAGCTGAAAGATCTTACTCTGGTGTTTTGGTGATTAAACCAAATGTTGTCAATACATACAGTAACACAATGATTTAGTGTTCTGAGACAATGATTATGTGAAATAAAAAAATATGGGCTATAATGAATAAACTGTAAATAATAAACTATAATGAAATCATGACACTGGGTTTTGAAAAAATGATTAGTGCTTTTAGACGTGTGATCTGTTTAAATGTTTGTGCTAAGAGATTTGAAAATGCACACCTTACTTACTGTATGAAATAGTACCAAGCCTATTTTTTTTAACTGCAGTGTATGTGCATATTTAATCTGAGAAAGTAAATGTCCTCACAATCAATTCAGCACCACAGTCATGGACAGCACATCATAGTGACTTTTTTTTTATTTTTTATTTAACAAGTGGTTTTCTAAAAACATATTTTCTAATGTTATTCTCAACATTTTCTTTAGATTTTTTTCCTCAAAATTTTACATCCTTTTTCTCAAAACATAACGACTTCATTTTTAAAATTTAATATGTTTATTTCCCAACATAGGCTCATTCTGAAAACGTAGCCCTATATACGTTTCTGGATATCGCGAATTATGTAGCCAGAAGTACGTTTGGCGAACGCTACGTGGTGATATGACGCCGTTTCTTTTCGTGCTTACCAGGTGACTGCTTACCTCTGTGTGGACAGCTTTCCCGCTGTTACCAGTTTGTCCAGTAGCTCGCCATGTACGTCTGCGGACTTGAGACGCAAAGAGGAGTTGACCACGACGACGGGGTTCGAGTCGGGTGAGGAAAGGTTCCAGAAAGTGGGCAAGACAAAAACAGAATCCAAAATATAAAGTAGAGAATGTGAGAATGTAGAGGGTGAGAATGCGGTAAAAATCAGGCGAGGGCTTTTCTTTTTCTGGATTGCTTTTTAAATTTGTTGGTTGGGTTTAGGGAAGTGGGTGGGCGGGTCAATCTGTGCTTTTGAAAATACTATTGGTTGGGTTTAGGGAAGGAGGAGGGTGGGTAAGTTGATCGGTCAGTCAGTCAATCATTCAGTCAGTTAAACAGTCAGTCAACAGCGGCCTCTGGAGGATTTACGATTTGAGATCTCAAAAAGCATACACAGCAGCCTCTGGTTTACTCACGAAAAAAAAACAGCAAAAAACGGACCTCCTGGGACGTATTTGGCGGTTTTCAGAAATGTATATAGAGGTACGTTTTCAGAATGAGCCTGTTTTTTTGTTTTGTTTTTAATTAAATATTGTCATTTTTAAAATGTTACGAGTTTAATGTTAATCACATTATAATAACTCAAGCCTATTTTACTAAGCAATTTGTAAGCCCATTTTTAAATAATATAAAAATAAAAACAGAAAATATTAAGATAAAACTAATTCTAACTATTAGCAAAAAACTATTTCTCAATGGCACTAATATCATTATCTAATAATAATGGGATCTGTAGATGACTGGCTGGAAAACATAGAGAAAGTTTAAGAAAAATGTTTTGTTTATCAAAGACCCCCTAGTGAAGCTTGAGGGGGCTTTCTCTGAAAAGCCAGAGTATTGATGGATTAGAAACGCTTCAGTGTGTTTCAAACGAGAATTTCACAGCAAACGAAACCAGCATGAAGGATTAAGTATGCTGATGATATTTATGCAGCCTTTTTTTTTTCTTCTTTCACCCCACTTATACATCAACTATAATGTGCACACTGGGAAATTTTTCTCACTTTAGAGTAATTTACCCAGCGATGGAATTAATTTGTATCATTTGCATCTACACTCAACGGCCACTTTATTCTAGAAAACCTGTCCAACTGCATGTTAATGTAAATATCCAATCAGCCAATTAAATGGCAGCAAATTAATTCATTTAGCCATTTAGAAGATCTGCCAAACTTCATGCTAAGCATCAAAATGGAGAAGAAAAATGAAGTAAGAGACTTTAATTGTGGCATAGTTGGTGTCAAACAGGCTGGTCTGAGTATTTCAGACACTGCTGATCTACTGGGATTTTAAAGCACAACCATCACTAGCGTTTACAAAGAATGGTCCAAAATAGGGCTGCATGATATTGGAAAAATCGAACATTGTGATATTTTGTTTTTCCGCAATATATATTGCGATATGAATATAATTTCACCAGATTAATTGAATAGCTCTATTTGGAAAGATTTCATTCATTTAGATAGATTGGGATGATCAAGTCTTTTTCTATGCAGTGCATTTGCATAAATTATAATAAATTACAGAGCAGAGATAAAAGTTAAACAAAGTGTTTTCTGCTTTTTTTTGATAGAGTCTAACAGTACTCAGGTACAGAACTTGAACAATCAATCATAAAATAATATGATCAGCGTTAAATAAATAATTAAAAAATAACAATATTTAATAATGTCTTTATCTTTTAATATTTAATAAATAATCTAACCCTGTGATGTGACTATTGCGGATATGCGAATTGCGATATTGATGCTTAAACGATATGTTTTGCAGCCCTAGTCCAAAATATGACAATAGGGTCCTTGGATAAAAATGCCAAATGCCAGAGGAGAGAGAAGAATGACCAGACTCGTTCAAGCTAAAACTATCACTTGTTACAACCACGGTCTGCAGAAGCGCATAACTGAACACATGACACAGTACAAGAAACCTAGAAGCAGATGAGCTACAGCAGCAGAAGAAAACACCAGGGAAACTCCTGTCAGCTAAAAACAGGAAAATCAGGATACATATTTACTGGAGAAAGGTAGTCTGTTCCTATGAGTCTCAATTTTTTCTGTGACATTGGAATGGTAGAGTCAGATTTTGGCATAAACAACATGAAAGCATGGATTCATCCTGTCTTGTATCAACTGTTCAGGCTGCTCCTGGTGTAACGATGTGGAACATTTTTTTGGCACACCAGTTTCAAAACCACAGACTACCAAAGCTGTCCTTGTCTAGTTCTTTAAGACCACAGTGCACCCATCTACCTATAACAGCATAACACATCATATTGGAAAGTTCAAATCATCTCAAACTGGTTTCGTGAACATCACTTATTCCTCTTCATCCCCTCTGAGACATCAGGCTTTAATGAGATCTCTCCATCACATGCAGTCTTTTGAATTTTCTTTCTCTTCAAAGAGCCTAAGATCTATGCTGGGGGGAGCCTTTAGGTCCTACTAAGTACAACTATACCAAATTAGTCTTAGTCGAGTAGCCAGACAAAAGACAGCACACTGTTCCTTCAGGTTGGGGATTGAGGATGGCACTAACAACACCAGACTGTAAAAAAATCTACTTTTATAGGAACACTCCACTTAAAAAAAAATAGGCTCATTTTACAACTTTTCATTTTCTGTCAGTCTTAGTAAACAATGTAACTACAGAAGAGCTTTAAATATAACAATTATCGAAACTCTTTTTGATAATTGTGGAGCGAGATGGTAATGGTCGAATTCCATTCAGTGAGCTAAGCTAAGATATAAGTGCTCCCATCAGACCCAGAGATTGGCTGAATGGATTCAAAAATGGTAAAACTCAACTGTTTAACTCTTGGGGAGTTGCAAAATAAACCTATGTTCAAAAAAGTGGAGTGTTCTTACTAGGAAACTACAATGAGCAAATCCATCGATACCAGGCCCATAGCAGATCCCAGACACTTTTTGAGTGGCAGCATGAGCACCCCTCACGAACATGACAGTGAGTTAAATAAACTCACTCAATAAACAGCCTCACAGTTATAAGATTTCAATCCAGTTTGATAAAAGTGCACCAACTGCATGAGGATAGCATATCAACATGGGCCAAATCTCTAAGGAATTCATTATTTCTAGCATTTCTCAGATTTTTCCTTTGCAGGTGTCATCTGGTTGTCTATTTATCTCACAGCCCACCTAAGAATTCCAATCAGCATCTTGTTTTGCCGTTTTGGAAAATGGTCGGAGAACTGCCCTGTGCTTGAGGGGACATTGGTGGTATTGTTCATCATTCGATGCAATTCGAAGGGGACCTCGGAGACCTCGTCCCCGTAGACCATGCTGAAAAAATGCCACCGCAAGACCTCAAGGAAATCAAACAGTCCTTAAAGCTGTGATCATATGTGAATGGTTGGACATTGCCATTTTGTCTGCACAAGATAAATGAGCAAGCGTTGACTTTTTATTACTTGTGAACATCTGTGCTGTTTAGACTTCCTCAAGGGAATTCCTGCTCATACAATATGCAGGAAGAGCAGCTCTGTTTCTCTACTACTGCAACTTCCTCCATTGCAACGCTTCACAGATCGTCATGTTCAATAGCTTATTTATCCATTGTGTTTACTTGAATATTTGTTTGGGAGAAGCTATTCATTATTAAGACAACATAAAGCGCATCCTGTAATTCAGAATGATGCAACTGCATTGTAATACAGCCAGTGTGATTTCCTGATTTCTGGAAGGATTTATGTTAAGCAACCGATCTTTGAATAATGAGGAAATATATCTCCATAAACAATTCTGCATCCAGGGAGCATATCTTTGCAAAGCTGGAAGGTTTCGGTGTACCGTCAGAAAACGCTATAAAATAAGGAGCGTGATTATAAAATATTTTTGTAGCCTGCAGATATATGTGCACCATAAGGATTCTGTCACTCATGCCGTGATGGACTGAAGAAAAAAAAAAGCAGGATGCTATTAGGAAAATGGAGATCAGCTCTGAATAAAAATTATAAATTACTGTAGCCTTGAAATGAATGTAAATCAATCAGGGTGCATTAAACATGTTTCCACCGGAGAGTCTTCAAGTTGAGTGCTACTGTAGGTTGCACATGGCTCATAATTGGCCTGCAGGACTGTTAATGCAATTTACCGTAGACAATGGAATTGAATTAAACATTTCAAAGTGACAATCAATAGATTTTTATCCCAATTTCGGACAGGACAAATCCTGGTTAATTACGTTTGAGAGAGATAACTTCTAAAAAGCTTACATGCGTAAATGAAATTTCACATGGTGATTGAACTATGCATATTCACAGTCTTTTACCATTTTCTGCATGACCATGATAGGAATATTAATCAGCCACTGTATAAGACTATGACTTTTTACCATTGCAAGTAACTCTGAGAAAGTTGACTAAAAGCAGCAAAAAAATGATTTAACTGGGAACTGTTTTAGTGCCATTGGGAGATATGCATTAAATTATGAGAACTGCAATATATGCAGATGTAAAAGCTGAGTTTGGTGCAATACGCTTTCAGCATTTCAGTTTTGAGTAGCTAATAAGTATGCATTTTTAAAGCAGGCATACTTAATGTAATATTAAGCATGAATGTTCTAAATGTTTATAGCTGGGGTAAAATATGGGGTAAAAACCTTTCAAACACTTGACCTACGACTGTAATATGTATGTGGTCATTTACATACCGATTTGCATATAAAAGACTATTCTTTATGCCCAGTGCAAAATGGCATTTAAGTACCAGACCATTTGATTTTATAACAACCAGTGTAGTCCAGGGATGGAATTCAATGCCAAAGAGACCCGAAGCACTTTGACATACTTGCTTTGGGTTTAATTTAGGATTCGCCTTCTGTTCTTTCATATTTTTCACTCCCAAAACTTTTCATTTAAGCTTGTGGAACTCATCAAAATCTGCTGTCCTGGAGAACAACATCAATCACAGTCCCCAGCTTCTCCTGCAGGGCGGAGGAAATTGCTCCAGCGTCACTCTGTGGGGAGAGCAGAACTTTAAGTACGTCTCTGGGTGGGACTGACAGGATCTACGGTTCTCATGCCAAGTGTCAGAAGCTCAAAAGTTCCATGCTGTGCACACCAAACTGGATTACAGAAAGAAACCAAGGCTTTGTTTAAGGTTACTTTACTTATTGACTGAGAAAGAACTCAAGCATGAAACCCTTACTGGAGAGGAAGACCTTCAGTAAGCAATTATTTAGCAACACCATAGCGATATAAAGGCACCCTAGCAACCACCAAGAGCTTATCATAAAGATCCTAACAACCTAGAATTTCTCTAGCAACTACAAAGAACCATAACAACAACCCAGAAGCAAGAAATTATAATAGCACTCTAGAAACTCTCTTACAACCACCCTTAAAACCCTTGTTACCATAAAGCGGCACCCCTACAATCAGGACTCTAGCAACTACTTAGAACACTATATAAACCTAGAAAGTGCCTAGAAATTCCCTAAAAAAAACACCACCACAGAAATGCTTGTTATCCCATAACACCCTAAAAACATTGACTACATGTCAATTCAATAAGTAATATTTAATAACAGTGGCTCAGTGGTTAGTACTGTCGCCTCACAGCAAAAATGTTGCTGGTTTGAGTCCCGGCTAGGTCAGAAGGCATTTCTGTGTAGAGTTTGGATGTTCTCCCTGTGCCCGTGTGGGTTTCCTCTGGGTGCTCTGGTTTCCCCCACAGTCCACAGACATGCGACTTAAGTAAATTGGGTAAACAAAAGTGACCTTAGTGTGTGAATGCGAGAGTGTATGGGTGTTTCCCAGGACTGGGTTGTGGCTGGAAGGGCACCAGCTGCGTAAAACATATGCCGGAATAGTTGGCGGTTCATTCCGCTGGGGCAACCCCTGATAAATAAAGGACTAAGCCAAAGGAAAATGAATGAATGAATGATTTAATAAGTAAGATAATACTTATAATGATAAGGTATGTTGATGTGGGCATTAAGGATGCAGGTTGATTTAAAACCTGCTTAGAATATTACTATTTTTACGTTTATAAAAATAAATGTAAAAAGGCAAATAAATTGGTATTTATCTAACTCTCAGAAACAACAAGGATGCATTATTAAGGCCCTTTCACATGAAAAGTGGCAACTGGCAAGTGGTGAAATTGCTGGAGGTGGGTGCCTGTATCTGCAGGTGGGTGCCTGTATCTGCGTGGTGGAAGAGTTTTGTCCAGTCCACATGGTTCACGGTTTCAGATGTCACTATATAGTTACAATCAACAAGGTCACATTTGTATTTGTTCAAATCCAACACAGATGTTGTCAGATGTCCAAAATGTTTGATCCTCACGTGATTCATGTAGACTTCAAATAGTTCCAGGAAGAGTTTTGTGGTTAGTTCAAATAATATATAATGTTAAAACATAAACAATCTTATTTTTAAAAATGTAGCACCTTTTAAAAGTGCATCACCAGCAGGCTTAAGCTGTAACTCGGCTGTAAGTGCTAACTTCCGGGAACTTTTAGGTGGCTCCACAAGCCGCCATTGCTGTTGATAAAATATCATTGCAACACACTCTCTCTATAGCTCTGGTTAAAACCACTAGCAACCACCTTTTTTTGTAACCAGAAAGGACACTGCAACCACAAAAAAACTACTCAAAACATCTTTCCACCCAAAACACTTGAGTAATCATCAAGCAACACACCTGAAACTACAAAAAAAAACACCTTAGCAACAAGACAGCAATACCCTGTGAACTACTCAAAACCGCTTACCAAAACCTACCAAATACAACCCCAAAGCAATGCCTTTGCAACCAATAACCCCCAAGCAACCACTTAACAATGCTTTCGCAACCACCTTACAGCATCCCAATGACTACACTTAACACTTTAGCAACATACTGAAAATATCAAAGTTACTGCCAAGCAATGATCTGAACGCCCTACTAAACAAACACCTTTCAACATTGCCTTTTCACTTTCATAATCCAACAGTTAAATAAGCAAGAGTCACTGCCTCATCTAAACTTAGTTGAAGAAGAGGAATTTTTTAATTAAACGGTCACAGAATTCCATTTTTATGAATGCAAGCAGCTGGTAATTCTAAAAGCTCAAATCTCTATTTGCATTGAATTCACAAACCCAAATCAGCAATTATCCTTCTTCAAATGGGACACGAGAAAAGCTGTTGTTCCCATCCATGTGAATAACTAAATCCTTGAATTTACATGAGGCCTGTGATTGGATAAATCCCATGACTAACAGCACTGTTGTGACTGCTCAGAGGTGGAAATATTTGCAAACACATTTAATCATTCCTGTGATGGAGCTTGTTATAACCGTCTGTTATCTCTGAGAGGATGCTAATGAGGTCTGCAAATTATTCGGGTGATCACGACACATCGCATTCATCCAACAAACTCTAGTGATTTGTGAAAACGATGATAGACGGATAAGACTGGTATGTGGTGGGAAGAAAAAAAAATAATGAGATGAACCTCAAGGAACCCAAAGTCCTGTCTATCTCTGACGGTCTGACAGCAAGTTTCAAAGGCCCTTTTGATGTTTCATATTTAAGCCGAAAAGCAATTCTTTGTTTCGACTTATTGCTGTTTGGGCAGTGCAAGTCTGCTGAGTAGCCTGATTAAGCTTTAATAATGCTAATTATAGAGTTGCTCCTGAATATTATGCAATTAATTATGAGTATCCAGCTATTCGCTTTCCAATCAGGAAGCTGTAAAATGAGACTCGCATGCTGTACTTAAAAGATAAGTTTGAAAAAAAATGTATACTCCAGAATTCCCAAAAAAATTCAAGGAACGAGTCACCGAGTTCGTTCCAGGGGATTTCAAAACGTATAATTGACTTCAAGTTAAAAAGCAAAATACAGTACTTTGAAGTGATTTGGCAGAGACATCTTCTTAATTATTTACAACTTAAGGAAAGTTCAGTGTGCTCTATAAGTCAAAGACTTCACACACCGACAAACTGCCAACTTCCATTCCAACTTTTAAATATTAATACTCAGGGGATGCAACCGTGTGTGCGCTATAAGCTGGAAAAACGAGCCCTGGAGTACGATCCCAAAGCAAACTACCAAAAATATTCAAGCAAATACTAAAAAACTCTGATTGCAACCACAATCAACACCCTAGAAACCACATAGTAATCTTCCAGCAATCACAGTTAGTTTTTTTTTAGCTATTAATTGGTTTGTTTTATTTGTATTTCCATGTCAGCATCCATGGCTTCATGACAAAAATAAGTGACGTTTATTTTTAAACTAATTTCGAAAGGATCACATGCTTATAAATGACCACGGCTGGACCCACATTAGCACATGATTTACCAATCGGATGAATCCTAACACATTATAAATAACCAGAGTTTCTTACCTTGTCTTGAAGAGTCCCTCCTGGATATGTTCTGTAAATATGGTTGCTATGACATCAAAATTTTAGAGACCAGTGAAATTGCACAATTCTCAATACCACAGCAGAGTACTAGATTAACTGTCATTGTCCGTAAACCGTAAATTGTCAGAAATAAAAAAGCAAAGGGCAAAAGCCAAGTCTTTTATGCACGTCTCAAGTATTCAGGTAACTGAAATGATTAATCAAATGTAAAATAACACAGCCTAGTCTTCACTGCAAGAACTTTCCTTATTTCTTATAAAAGCTATGAAACTCCTTCACTCAAGAGCAGTGTGATTTAGATTTGTTCTTTTGTTGTTTGATTAATGTTAAGCACACAGTCAGCAGCAGGAATATAGCATGCCGTCACTTTAAAAGGTACACAGATTCAGTTTACCAGTACATGCAATATTTTTATTATCGGCTGTTTATGTTCATTTATTACATGACTGAAGAAGGTTTACATGCATAAACATTGAAATTTGTATTATTTAAATGACATTTTTTGCAGGTATTTGACCATTTATTCATGCAGTTTGAATTTGACTTTAGATACTGTGTTTTGTTCTGTCTTTGAGCACAGTCAGACAAATTCTTCTGAGGAAGCGCTGAGAAAGTTCTCTTTAGCATTTTTAAAAACATGAAAATCATGATCAAAAATTAGGCACATCCCATTTTTCAGAAGCCACCTTACATGACTTACTGATTTGCATGTGAAATTGGGCTTTTATAGATGCAATCGAAAACACAACACTGGACAGATGGCAGTATGGGGTACAATAATCTTTTATCTCGATTACTGTATTTTCATAAGCATTTAAGGCCAAAATTCAAAATAGTTTTTCGATTAATGGTACAGCCCTAGCGCTGATAGATAGATAGATAGATAGATAGATAGATAGATAGATAGATAGATAGTTCTCACTGTACATTCACACAGACACATGCAATGTTACAGGAATATATATTGGTCACATAACCAATCCATAAAATGCCCAGAACAATAATCTTACTGTAATGTGTTGCTGTACACAAAGTTATGAGGCATAAAGTGACTTTGATTCATGACATTATAATTTGGTATTCCGTATAGTGATGCAAACCAGACATCCTCTTATGAAAGGCCACAAAATGTCAGGCCAGCTCTCAAATCCCCTCTAAGGCAAAGCTATTATCCAATAGAGGAAAATAGCTCCTTAGTGACATTTCTCTCGGAATGAGAAAAACGGTCTGGCTTTTTCTAACTTGTTTGTAAGTGTTGAGTCTAATAATGTACTTCTCGACTCGCTAGCTGAAGTGAGCAGTCACAGGTAACTGCGTGTGAGGACTAGGACAATCTCTTTATTATCAGCTTGTCGCTACTTGCCAACAAAGCCACCCACAATAGGAGCTGCAATTTCAATCTCTGAGGCAGTTTTGGGTGCTACAACTTTAAAAGCAAACAAAGTGAGGGAATTTGCCAAGGAATCAATGGTAATCAGGCAGGCTGCTGCTTTCTGGACCATTAGTGGGGCTTGCTATGAAAGTCTCGCTCCGCTCGGTCTAATAAACGATTGGATCTGAGCGGGAAGAGTGAGCCATAATAATGCAGGCAGCTGCTGGAATAAACTTGAAAATTCATTTCCTAAGGGCCCACATCTGAACTGCACGTAAACATGTCATTTGAAAAGCGTGACTTAGCTTAGGAAGACCTTGAACTTTAGCAACCTAATAGGCAAATTGAGTAAAAAAAAAAAAATCATAAAATAAAAAAAAAGGCTGCACGGTGGCGCAGTGGGTAGCACGTTCGCCTCACAGCAAGAAGGTCGCTGGTTCGAGCCTCGGCTGGGTCAGTTGATGTTTCTGTGTGGAGTTTGCATGTTCTCCCCGTGTTCGCGTGGGTTTCCTCCGGGTGCTCCGGT
>CAIGQV010018202.1:10893689-10920436 GCA_903798115.1 Danio jaintianensis
ATTGTCTCTCACACAAAGCTGTAGCATGGCTTCAGAAAAAAATATGGACCATTTAGACTGTTTTACATTCCTTTAAAAGTCTGAAGGCTTCAGTCTCCATTCAATCTCACTGCATTTCAGAATTTCTCCTTTTGTTTTCCACTATAGAAAGACATTCAAAGAACAGCATAACAATGAGAAAAACACAAAAAAAATCGTATCATCTCTTTGAATCCTTTGTTCATGTTATTTTTCAGTCATCTCCTGAAGTCTGTTTCAAAACGTTACTTATAACGTACTTGTAAGTGTATTCGGCTGTTAATAATGCGAGATGAGAACGTCAATTTAAAAATCTCCTGAGGACCACAGAAACCCAAAGCACTTTTGCCTTTAATATATACAACGCAGCTCAGTAGAGCACAAAAAAAGTGACACAACCAGTGTGTGTCAAAGCAGTATCAATGCAATGGCGCTCGCTATTCTGTTGTTTACTTCCATTTAATGCGTTTGCTGCCATGCAAACATTTATTGCACAAACAAAGCGGCGAGGCTGAATATTAATCTAATGCCAGCTAGAAATGGTTTTTCCTCTACACCTGGGGTCTTGGGGGAGAGTCAACGCTCAAGTAGAAAAATTCAGAAAGCATGCTGCTGCTCTCAAATATCAAGCGTCTTTTCCAGCACACGCAGGCTGTCATATCTCCACTGTATTTCCAGATCAGTTTTGCCATCAGCAATACACCTGTTATCGCAGTAATGCAGTCACCTCCTCGCAGTGCTGTTTTCTGGTCTCAATGCCTCTCACACACACATGTAGACACACACCTGCATGACTCTTCCCTTGAGTGTCCTCGTACAGAAAGAGAAATGGGCAAATGAGGTAACCTTACATTGGTATGTGGGTTATCTTATGTACATGTAGTCTCTTTTAGGGCTGCACAATATATCGTTTTAGCATCGATATTGCAATGTGTGAGTACGCAATAGTCAGGATGTGGAGTCAGGATTATAGTTGACCAGGTACAACAGTTTAGAACACATTTTGGAGTCATTTCCGTTTAATCATAATAAAGTAAAAAGTTGATCAATTGCCTGTGTATTTAAGGCCTGTGTACACATTTTAAGCAAGTTTAAAGCATTTGGGCACAAGGAAATATTACGTTTATAATTTTAAGAAGAGTATACAGCTTGATTGTACATTTGATTATTTTATTTCTGTATTGTTTGTGCATTTGCTCTATTTATCTCTGCTTGTAATTTGTTGATAATTTTTATGCACTTCCCTACAAAATCATCCCAATCAATCTAAAATGATTAATTAAGTTATCTTGAGAAAAATCGCAATATAAATCGCAGAAAATTTAAGGTAACACTTTATTTTTATGGTCCATTTGAGTATTAGTAGACTGTCTGCTTAATATCTGTTGATACTGCTCCTTCAACAGACATTTAACTGACTATAAGAAACTTTAGAAGTACATGTCAACTTACACTAACCCTAACCCCAACCTAACCAGTCTACTTATAATCTAATGAGAATTAGTTGGCATGTAGATGCAATGTAACGTAAATTCAACAAACGGACCATCAAAATAAAGTGTGAGAGGTTAAATATCGCAATGTATGTTTTTTCCAATATCATGCAGCCCTAGTCTATATTGTAATTTCAATTACAGTAATTGTACTTGTTTGTGTGTATACATACCGTCAAGCCTGTATTTATTCATACCGCAGGGGTATGAATCATTTTGGCCTTGACTGTATATACACATATATACGCAACACACAACCATGCACATATATTACATATGTCATAAACTATTACCAAAAGGATTAAAATAATTTTCAGGAGCTGCAAAAAAGCTGAAATAAAACAATCAAACAAATAAACCAACAAAACTGTATGCAAAAATGTTTAATGGAAAATGGAAAATGAACATTTAAATGGAAATTAATAGAAATTTGTTGGAGTACTGCCATAAAATCCATGTCATAAAAATAAAAGACATAAATATAATACATTTTAAAAATCTAAATTAATATAAATTCCAATTTTGTTGTTTGAAAACATATTAAATGCAATTAAAAGGTCAACCTTAATGTTTCAAATAATGCTTGTGAAAATAAATATTCAAAATATGTTGTAGAATAATCTTCAAAACTGACAGTCAATGTAATTACACTTAAAAAAACTCAACTTTCAGATATATAACTAAAAATGAAAAATAGTATGTAAACAATACTAAGATAATCAAGTCATACCATTTTGAAATCAGCATCAAATTAAATTAGCAAAAAGGATTTTTAAATCCTGAATGTTTTGATGAACTTTTGTCAAAATAAAAACTTCAAAGTACAAAACTGTCATTTAGTGTAGTCGTCCAGATTTTACCATTACGTAAACACAAAATACCACGTACAAATACATTTGTGTTCTTCTCATGTTCAAACAATTGCTGTCTCTGTTACACTAAAAGAACTAAAGTATTGACATTAGTTGTCAAATGCGCTGTTTGTCATGTTATATATGAGCAATATTACACTTGTAGCAGTGCGATATGGCTATATATTGGCACTGGTGGCAGGCGTGCGTTGGTTCAAGGCAGCAGGCTGAGTGCCTTAGTGCCCCCCAGTGACGATATACTGCCATATCGCACTGCTATGAGTGTGATATTGCGTTTATACAACAGTCCGATGGCATAATCGTGTATATAAAAAAGAAAATCAAACATGGAGAGTCTCAAAAACCCTTTTTTAAAAGGAACTACTTTCTTCCGCCGTTCATACACATCTGCAGCTGACGTCAGAACAGCAGAAACCGTTGCTCATTCACTATAGTCACTTTGGAACTAGTATTTGAATGATTCTCTAACATAATGTCTAAAATGATGACAAAGCAGGTGATTTTGCTCACATTTTAAGATTATAAGGCTGAACGGCATGAAATGCCATCAGTCTACAGAGATTTCTCAGTATTTCTCTGTTGCAATCGGAAGATCACAATAATTAACCCGACTTAGAATTCAAAATATGAATTCTAAATATGACTTAGAATGTCACTTACCTGTTCTGTAATGATTTGTTCAGCTGTAGTTTGAAACGTATGCTGAAAAAACGCTGTTTTTCTCCCCTAAGGACTCATTAGGCAGTCTCTGTCGCCATCTTGTGGCGGAACGTCAACCGTCTTTGCTCTGCTCAGTATGGCAGGCTAATGGCCGCCAACATGCTGAATTTCTGAAATTATGAATATTAAAAATAGGCACTTTCTTTATAAAATAACCGCAGAGTTGCAATCTAAACAACTACATTCTCACCTAAAAAAGCCTCAAAAGTACATTATGTTGTCCAACAGCAGCAATATTTGTCAAACTGTAGTCCTCTGCTTGCCATTCGTGTGGGCGGAGTAATAAACAAGGGTGAAGAGGCTGTACGAGTGCTGATATTACTTTAATATCTCACGGCTATCAGCCAATCAGATTCAAGAACCAGACAGAACTGTTGTATATATATATACAACAGTTCTGTCTGGTTCTTGAATCTGATTGGCTGATAGCCGTGCAATATTCTGCCAGTAACAGCACTCGTCCAGCCTCTTAACCCTTCACCCTTGTGTATTACTGCGCCCACATACAGCAACAAGCAGAGGACGCTCTACAGTTTGACAAATATTGCTGCTTTTGGGCAACACAATGTACTTTTGAGGCTTTTTTAGTCGAGAATGTTGTGGTTTAGATTCCAACTATGCAGTTTATTTATAAGGATAGTGCCTATTTTTAAATATTTGTAATTTCGGAGAGACAGCACGTCGGCAGTGTTTGTCATCGGTTGACAATGTTCATCCACAAAATGGCGACAGAGACCGCATAATAAGCTCTAAGAGAAAATACTAGCTCTAAAATGACGTTGGTGAATTAGTAACGGCTTCTGCTGTTCTGACGTCAGCTTCAGATGTGAATGAATGGTGGAAGAAAGTAGTTCCTCTTACAAAAGGTTTTTGAGACTCTCCGTGTTTGATTTTCTTTTTTATACACACGATTATGCCGTCGAACTGTTGTATAAATGCAATATCACACTCGTAGCAGTGCGATGTGGCTGTATATCGTCACTGGTGGGACACTAGGGCACTCTGCCTGCGGCCTCGTGCCAACGCACCCCTCCCACCAGTGCCGATATATACCCACATCGCACGCTATGAGTGTGATATTGCTCATATATATATATACACACACACACACACACAGTGTTGACAGAGTTCATTCAGCCAACACACCAACAAGCACTCAGTCAATTTTAAAAACGCATAGTTAAGATTTGTACATCGTTACCTTGGCTACAGTACCTGCGCAAACATTTTTCATAAATCCAGCTGAGAGCAACAGCATATTATATTTGTTATACTTTCAGATGGCTGTGGGTTGAGAGAGAGCAGCGTCACAGAAATGTCAACATCCAAAGGTCAGATATGAGCCAGTAAAGAGCCTGCTTATGTAAAGCCATTACTCTCAGCAGCTGATGCTTTATGAATAAAAGGCCAAAGACACATAATCACAGTGATTACAATGTGTCGGTATACTCAGAATAAACTAATAACGGGCTGGAAATGTGCTTTACACTTGCTGAATGACTAATACATATACATATTTTTTTCCGTGTGGATATTCGGTTCATTACTGTCAAAGTATGTATGAGCTGCAGAGTTTTAGGAAAGATGCTAATGTTTCAAATAATGCTTGTGAAAATAAAATGTCAAAATGTGGGTGAAATAATATTCAAAACTGCTAAATTTACATCTAGTGTTTTACAAGAAACTTGAATATTTTTTAAACATGCCTGACAAAAGAACATAAAACTATTGAAACTAAAACTGAAATTAATATATAAACTCAAAAACAGCATGTATATAAAATTATGATAGGTAAGACATTCTATTTTAATGTCCATATCTACTATAGTCAAACAAAAATTTTAATCAATATTCATTCATTTTCCTTCAGCTTAGTCCCTTATTTATCAGAGGTCGCCACAGCGGAATGAACTGCCAACTATTCCAGCAATTGTTTTACGCAGCAGATGCCCTTCCAGCTGCAACCCAGTACTGATAAACGCCCATACACTCTCACATTCACACTCATGCACTAAGGCCGATTTAGTTTATTCAATTCACCTATAGCGCATGTCTTTGAACTGTGTGGGAAACCGGAGCACCCGGAGGAAACCCAAGCCAACACAGGGAGAACATGCAAACTCCACACAGAAATGCCAATTGGCCCAGCTGGGACTCAAACCAGCAACCCTCTTGCTGTAAGGCGACTGAGCCACCGTGCCGCAATTAAATCAATATATAAATTTAAAAAAAGCATGTGTATAAAATAATCATATGGGTTAGAGATAAGGCATCCTATACATATCAAATTGGAAAAAAAAGTGATCATATTAAACGAGTGGGCTGGAAATGTGCTGTTAGCTAGCTAAATGACTACAACCTACATTTTTTTTTCTTATAAGCTTCAAAGTTTGTGCTGCAGAGTTTTATGAAAGAGGTTAATGTTTCAATGTTTTAATGTTTGTGAAAATTAGATTTCAAAATATGAGTCATTTTTTTTTTATTCAGTGTAATTACACGGAAAAAATTTAAACCTAAAAACTTGAGAATTTTTAAAACTAATAAACATGCCTGAAAAAAAGAACATAAAACTATTGAAACTAAAATTGAAATTAATATATAAATTCAAAAAGAGTATGTATATAACATAACATTGGTAAGAGATGAGACATCTATTCTGATGAAAAAAAAAAATTCAAAAAAAAAAAATCTAATTAAAAAATAATAATTCAAATGAAACTTTAAACTCACTGTCGCCTCACACCAAGAAGGTCGCTGGTTCGTGCCCGTTTCCTCCACAGTCCAAAGACATGTGCTAGGTGAATTGAATGAACTAAATTGGCTGTAGTGTATGTGTGTGAATGAGTGTGTATGGATGTTTCCCAGTACTGGGTTGCAGCTGGAACGGCATCCGCTGTGTGAAACATATGCTGGATAAGTTGGCAGTTCATTCCGCTGTGGCGACCCCTGAAAAATAAAGGGACTAAGCCAAAGGAAAATGAATGAATGAATGAACTTTACACTTACTGAATGACTAAAACATGCATATTTTTGTCCCTGTTGGTATTTGGTTAATTGCAGTCATGAGCTTCAAAGCTTGTGGTGAAGTTTTATGAAAGCGGTTAATGTTTCAAATAATATTTGTGAAAACAAAATTTCAAAATATGGATTTTTTTTCAGCTGCAAAATTGCCATTTAGTGTAATTACAAGAAAAATACGAAACTTAAAAACTTTAAACTAATAATAAACATGTCTGACAAAAGAATTTAAAACTATTGAAATTAAAACTGAAATTAATATATAAATTCAAAAACAGTATGTATATAAAATAATCATAGGTAAGACATTCTATTTTAATGTCCATATCAAAAAAGAATTCTACAAAATAAAAACTTTACACTTATTTTATTAAACACATATTTTTGTCCCTGTCAGTATTTGGTTAATTACAGTAATGATTTTGTGAAAACAAAATTTCAAAATATGGATGTATTTTTTTTTTTCAGCTGCAAAAATTTAGTGCAATTACAAGAAAAACTTTTTTGAACTATTTTTTTAAACTTATAAACATGAATGACAAAAGAGCCTACAGTTGCTGAAACTAAAACTGAAATGGAAACAAAAATGTTAAAATATATGATGTAAACACTAAAATAACAAGTCAGGGATGAGGCATAGCATTTTTCCACCAATTAAATTAATGGGCTGGAAATGTGCTTTACTCTTTCTGAAGGACTAATACATATACATATTTTTTTGTCCCTGCGGCTTTTCTGTTAATTGCAGTCAAAGTACTCAAGAGCTTCAAAGTTTGTGCAGTGGAGTTTTATGAAAGATTGTTTTCGAGGAACGATATGACAAAGAGGACAAGAGTGTCTTCTTGAAGAAAAGCCGAGATTAGATTACGGTCCGCCTGTGCGTGTCTGCTAACTGGATTAAAACTGCCACCTCCCGCCTCAGACGAACTCCGCTCGCCCATTTGCAACGCTAATTTGGGGTGATGTGGAAGCGTCTGAGGTGGGGGGAGGGATTGGGGGAGTGGTGTGTCTGGCAGGCAGACCTTTAATCTCTCACGTCAGCAGCAATCCTCCACTGTCAGGATGAGTGATTATCCTGCAGTCAGTCTCACCTGTCCTGCTTGCTGGATGCCAGAGATGTGTGGAAATACAGCAGGCCGCATTCAAACTTTTGCTGAGGTTGTGTGTCATTAATTAATGATGATTGCTTTACGTTCTGACACAAACGAAAAAGTCAAGATTGTGTATTTAATGAGATGATTGAAGAACAAACTTGGCAATAAATAAACAATAGCATGCGTTCTGAACTGTTGTGTCTTGTCAACTATGATCCTAATTGACACTATGCTGATGCAAATTAAGGCCATGTTCACACTAATACATTTTTAGGTAACACTTTAGAAGAATGGTCCATTAGTTGATGATAGTTAATGTATTTACTAACATTAACTAAGCATGAATAATCTTGTAAAGCATTTATTAATCATAGTTCAACATTAACTAATCCATTATTAAAATCCAAAGTTGTTCTTGTGAACATTAGTTAATGCGCCCTGAGTTAATATGAACTAACATGAACTAATGTTATTTAACTAAGGTTAACAAAGATGAATTAATACTGTAATAAATTTATTACTGATAGTTTGTTCATGTTAATAAATACATTCGCTAACATTAACTAATGGATTATTATTTTAAAGTGTTAACGCATATTTTTTGCTCCGTTTTGGACTTCTGTACACACTGAGACTTTTTTTTTTTAAACGCTGTCCAAAGTGGATCAATTTGAAAACGGCGTTTTCATATTGCAGTGTGTACTGTAAAACTCAATCCAGGCTCATTCTAAAAACGTACTGTTATATAAATTTCTGGAGAGTGCCAAATACGTCCCAGGAGGTAAGTTTTTTTGCAGTTTTTGTTTTCGCGAATCCACCAGAGGCTGCTGTGTAGGCTTTTTGAGATCTCAAATTTCTCTCGCTAGTGCCATTCGCGCCTGCTGTTCTCACGTAAATCCACCAGAGGCCGCTGTCAACTGACTGTCAACTAACTGAATGACTGACTGACTGACCAATCTACTGACCCACCCTCCTCCTTCCTTAAACCCAACCTATAGTGTTTTCAAAAGCACCGATTTACCTGCCCACCCACTTCCCTAAACCCAACCGACAGTTTTAAAAAGCAATCCAGAAAAAGAAAAGCCCTCGCCTGATTTTCAGATCACGTTTTCAGATTTTACCACATTCTCACCCTGTTATTTACTTGTTTATTTTGGTTTTTGGCTTCTGTTTTTGTCTTACCCGCTTTCTGGAACCGTTCTTTGCTGGACTCGAACCCCGTCGTCATGGTCAACTCCTCTCTGCGTCTCAAGTCCGCTGACGTACATGGCGAGCTACTGGACAAACTGGTAACAGCGAGAAAGCCGTCCATATAGAGGTAAGTGGTCAGCTGGTAAACGCGAAAAAGAACGGCATCATACTGCCCCGTAGCGTTCGTTTTAAAGAAGAAATGCAGCCATACGTACTTCCGGCTACAAAATTCACGATTTCCAGAAATATATATAGGGCTACGTTTTCAGAATGAGCCTATGTTGGTAAAAATGGAGGCTTTAGAAAAACGATGACGTTTTAGTCATGTGACGCAGTCATGTGACCAATTCAGCTAACATGGTAGACGACATTGTAAAGCAGATGTTTTGAATGCTGTCCATTTTCACAGCTTTATCAAAGGTTAAAGTCAATTTGTACATGCTCCATATTGACTCTCTTCAAAAGACGAAATGTTTAAAAGTGGTGATAGCAGACGACTGTTGCGAAATTTTGCCACAACATTTCAGAGAGACGAAAAGTAAATAAATTCCAGGTAGATATGATGCACGTAAATGCATGCATAGTAAAGTTTTTTCAGTCATTTTAGTATGGATGATGGAAATAACTGAAAATTATAGTCTGGACAAGGAGCATTTTTAGACGAAAGTGCCATTTTCAAATGTATCCGGATTAGTGTACACATAGCTTAAGATGTCAATCTTGAAATAAGGAATTATGTCATCCGAGTGAAAAAGAATACAAGTTTTTTATCTTTTCCTGCTGCTAGTGTTCATTTCATACTTTGGCCGAGAAAGCTCAAATGCCCTGCAAGTGTCACAATCTGCTGTTTCCATGTGTTTATGTCATGTGATCCCCATGTGTCGTATTCCATGTGCTTATGTTTTGTCATGTGATTCCTTTGTTCTGTTTTCCCGCCATTTGTTAATGTTTATTAGTTACACCTGTGTCTCACCCCTGTCTGTTATTGGTTCAATCAAATCATGTACTTATACCCCTAAGTTTGTTTAGTTCCTTGTCTGGTATTGTATTGTCATTGTTCTTCGTCCTGCCTGAGTATCCATGGTCTAGTTCCGGATGTAAGTGTTGTTGTATATAAATATATGCATTTGGATAAGTCTCAATTCACGAGCTTTACTAAGAGTACAACTGTGACACCAAGTTAAAGGAACACTACACATTTTTTTGGAAATAGGCTCATTTTACAACTCCCCTAAAGTTAAAGGGTTGCGTTTAATCTATTCAGTCAATTTCCAGGTCTGGTGTGAGCACTTTTAGCTTAGCTTAGCCTAAATCAGATTAGCATCTCACTTAAAGATGACCAAAGAGTTTCGATATTAAACATGAATATACTAGGACAACATCATGTACTAGGTCATTACTACTTAGTACATTACATGATGTAACTACAGAAGAGTCAAGCTTTAAATAGGAAACTTATCAAAATTCTTTCTTTTAATTTTTTGTGTGAGATGCTAATTATCTAATCGGAATCTTAACCCAACCATTTAACCAAAAAATGTACGTCTTCTCCATTGCTCATGACTGGTGATAGATTTCAACTGTTTACCAGACTGCATTTTTAAAAAAAAAAGGCAGATTCAAAGAAAAAGAAAAATTTGATTACATTTATTTTAATAAACATTATTTTCAGGTAAATAAAAAACTCCATAAGAAAAGGAAGATCAAAATAAAAAAAATGAAAGCAAATCCTAAGGCAGAAGGAAGCATTTATAAGAGTTTTGTTTCTTTTGGCTCAAACAGAAAACAGTTAACTGCAAGAAAGGTTCAAAATTCTTAAAGTGATAGTTCACTTAAAAATACAAATTCACTTGTTCCAAATCTGTTTGAGTTTCTTTCTTCTGTTGAACACAAAAGAGGTCATTTAAAAAAAATGATGGAAACCTGTAACCACTGACTTCCATAATATTTGTTTTTTCCTACTACAGAAGTCAATGTTTACAGGTTTTCAGCTTTCTTCAAAATATCATCTTTAGTGCTCAACAGAATAAAGAAACTCATAAAGGTTTGGAACCACTTGTGGGTGAGCAAATAGTGTTTAAATTTTCATTTTGGGGTAAACGATCCCCTTAAGACATCTCAAGAAGTGCAAATCTTTAAAGACTTAAACATATTTTTTCTTATAACAGCACATGCTCATGTATCTATTTTGAGTTCACTTGTCAGTGCGCACAACTTCCCCTTTGCTCTGAAGAATCCAGTAAATCTCCGAACATTAGTTTAATTGTTAAACTACGTTGTGCGTTACGTTGTGACACAAAAGCCAGTCAAGTGGATGTCAAGATGTAATAGAGCATTTAATGAGATGATCGAAGGGCAAATCAACATTGCACTACGGCATAATAAACATAACGCTACATCTTTACAGCATTCTCAGAGAAAAACGAGGACAAGGCTAAATGCAACTCATTCATCAAATGAAAGCGAGGGAAATTCACTAAATGATTACAAGTCAGGGCCTGGTGACCGAGAGGCTCTCGCTGTTTAAGCTGAATTGTAATCACTATTATATGAGTGACGCTGCAGAGTCGCTTCTCCTGCAAATCACAACTTAATGAGCACGAGCTGTCAGAGCAATTAGAGGCTAATTGTTTTTGAAGAGACCGTCCTGATGTTCATAAACCACAAGAACAGAGAATTTCAGCCCTTAAGGTGACTTTGCTATTAATGGATCACTTTGAGGAGAACTTTAATACCTGGAAAACTCCAAGAATTCCAATGGTAATTGCTCAGCTAATGCAGAGCCTATGTGATTTGAAATCTGGGTCACAATAATGGTACATTAGTGTTAATTAAGGCATTTAATAACATGAACTAAGAATGAACAATACTTGTAGAGTATTAATTAATCATAGTTCGATTCAACATTCGCAAATGCATTATTGGAATCCCAAACTGTGCTTGTTAACAGTTAATGCACTGTGAATTAACAGGAACTAACAATGAATGACTTTATTTTCATTAACTCATTAGCAAAGATGAATAAATGCTGTATTGTTCATTGTTTGTTCATGTTAGTAATTGCGTTATCTAGCATTAACTGATAGAACCTTATTGTAAAGTGTTACTGAAATCTGCTTTATGAAAATCTGCTATATGCATTTTTTGTTTTGTTTAGCTATGAAGATTTTGAATAGCTCTATATTCATTATTTTTAGAATGGGGGGGGGGGGGGGGGGGGATTCCTATGCATAAAATATAATAAATTACAAGCACAGTTATAAAAACATGACAGAAATGTTTTTTTAGTTGAATAAAAATGACTTTTATAGTCATCTCAACTTGCATCAATTAAACTGAGTAAATATATATTAAATTAAACTTTTGTATAACTTTAACCTGATTAACTTGTAAAAAATAAAATAGCATGAAAACATTTTTGGGCAGCGCAGTGGTGCAGGGGGTAGCGCTGTTGCCTCACAACAAGAAGGTCGCTGGTTTGAGCCTCGGCTGGGTCAGTTGGCATTTTTGTGTGGCATTCCAGTGTTCATGTGGGTTTCCTCCAGGTGCTCCGGTTTCCCCCACAAGTCCAAAGACATGCGCTATAGGTGAATTGGGTAAGAATGGGAGTGTATGGGTGTTTCCCAGTGATGGGTTGCAGCTCGAAGGGCATCTGCTGCGTAAAACATATGCTGGATAATTAGCGGTTCATTTCTGCTGTGGCGACCCCAGATTAATAAAGGGTCTAAGCCGAAAAGAAAATGAATGAATGAATGAAAACATTTGTTGTCATGACTTTGTCATTTTTTACAGTGTTTGTACAGAGTATCACAGTATTCAGAAATTATATATTCAAAATGGAAAAAATAAATAAATTAATAAATAAATAAAATGTTTACTTATAAATGTTGATGCAAAGCTTTCAATCTATTAATGATTAAATTTGCTATCACTCCACAAATCACATGCAGTCCAAACTGTGGTGCTGATCAACTATTATCCTACTTGACATCACACATCCAGCTGTGACTATTGTGCATATAGTGATGTCAATGCTGAATTATTACGCATCCCTAGTGTAAAGGTTGTTGGTGTTTACTAATGTTCATTAAAGCTGAAAATGGAAAATGAAAAAAAAAAAGTTGAAAATGGAGGGGATGGAGAGAGAGAAATATCATTATACAAAGAATGCAGAATGCTACTCCCAAACAATGCTAATCAGTCAAAACTTAACCCAACCCAATAATTTACATGATTTCACCAGCTGTTCATAACTGGTTGGATAAATTTAAATATTTTAACAGATAACATTCACACATATAAAATTACTTGTATTACTTTAGTATTACTTTGTTATTTTTTAGATTGAAAAAAATTAATTTTCAATGTTCTTGTGAGCTCAAAGTCCAAAAAAGGCAGAGATGAGTAAAGAAAAAAACATGCCAATATGAGAGTTTTACAAATCTTAAAGGGATAGTTCACCCAGAAACTAAACTTTAATCCCTAATTACTCACCCTCAAGTAGCTTCAAACCTTTATAAAAAGATTCTATACTGAACATAAAAGAATATATTCTGAAGAAAGATGAAAACCATTGACTTTTATAGAAGAAAAATACTGTAAAAGTCTATGGTTGCAGGTTTCCAACATTCTTCAGAAAATCTTCTTTTGTGTTCAACAAAAGAAAGAAACTCATTAAGGTTTGGAATAAGTAAAGGGTGAGTAAATGATGACTGAATTTTCATTTTTGGGTGAACTATCTCTTTAAGACTGAAGTAAGAATTTATAAAAGAGTTTCCTTTTCTTCTTTTGGTTTGTCCAAGAAAAAGTTAACTAAGATAAGTCAAAGTTCTTAAAACATCTAAAGACATGCAAATCTCTAAAGACTTTATCTTTTTTTTTTTTCTTATAAAGAGCACATGCTGATGTATCTATTTTGAGTTCACTTGTCAGTGCGCACACGTTCCCCTTTGCATAGAAAGCGCTAGCAAATCTCTGGACATTAATTTAATTGTTAAAAGACTCTCTTATTCAACAGTTGTGGGGGAAAAAAACTGTTGAAGCATTCTAAACCTAAAGAACCCTAAGGACTTGTTTACTGGCAGGAATCTTGAGTTGAGTCTAAATTTATTCAAACAAGCTGCAGAAATGGCTTCAGTGCTGTCCTCCAGAAAAAATATATAATAAAAACATTCACACTTGGAGCCCCTCCACATCATCAGCTGTGAGTCAAAACTCCATCAGTTCATCACCAAACTGTGTCCAAAAAAATCCTCTTTCTCGCCAGTTTATTCCATTCTCAAGTTCTGCCTGACATACTTTTGAGCTTGTCATGGCTCGAAGAGAATTTACAGTGAATCTGTGCCACCAGGACCATGCATTGCCCTACAAAGAAAAAAAAAAAAAAACTTATTTTGCATTCCCCCCGCTTCACGATCACTCATTTGTATTCAGGTTCTGGTGCGAATTTTTAAGGGTGAATTATTGCTTCACCTATAACCCAATGGTCATTCATTCTGTAATGGCCATCTAGATTGATATGAAGTTTACAATGTGTTTGGCAGCTAATTTGTGAATGGACGGCCAAACAAACCCCGATGCGAGATAACGACTTTCTATTACACAAGAATGGTGAAACTGATCTCGGTATTACGCCGGAGGAATGCTAATGAGCGTCCACCCGTGCCGTTAGCCCTCCAAATTCATGACATCTTTCCATTTATCTTTCACCCTGAAAAGGGACAGTATACAAAAAGCCGGCAAGCTGCTTTATAGAAATGACCTTCCAAGTAACAGCAAGAAGGACAATGAATCCATCAAAAGAGCTGTTTCTATTCCTGTCTTTTGTCAATAGAGCAACAATTTCAACTTGCTAATGTCTCATATACAGATGCCATTGATTAATTGATTGATTAGGTGCTGGTAATCATTTTAAGTAAATATAAAAAAAGATAAAGCACAGACGTCACTGACATGCATGGTGCTTCCGTGTAAAACATGAAGAGAAAAATGAAGTGAGCATACATTTGTTTTATTATTAAAAAATAAATAAAAAGCATACTGTGCTTAAAGAAACAGAATGGTGTATCGGTTTACCATTTGGGGTTGCCATGTTGTGTTGTGCGGTGTCTGTTGTGGACAGTCTGTTGTATATGAAATGGATTAGCATATCAACTTATCTGACATATTTTGCTCATTAACGTGATAATTATTGCAATTTTATACATGTGAGATACAAAAAGACTGATGAAGTGGGCTAATAACTAAAAATAAATAAATACAATTTCCATTGACTTTAGTTTGTTAGGATGGGACGACATTTGGCTGAGATAGACTTAGATTTAAAATAGTTCTATTTTAAGGATAAAAAAGTCAAACACTGAGAAAATGTCATTTAAAGTTGTCCAAATTAAGTTTCTATAATGCATATTACTGATAAAAACAACATTTTAATATATTTTTGTTAATACAATTTACAAAACGTGTTCATAGAAGACAATCTTTACCTAATATTAGAATGTATTTGGCATAAAATTGAAATCGATCACTTTGACATGTATTTTTGGCTATTCCCACAAATTTAACGGAGCAATATTAGGCTAGTTTTGTGCTCAAGGGTTACAAACGGCATAAGCTTATAACATGTAATGGACATTCATGAGTGAACGTTGGCATTTTCTATATTTTCCTTACATTATTGTTTCCTAAAGCAACAAATATTTGCACGGATGGATGCACACAGGTAACAGTTTATACATCTGAGACAGAACTATTGATGTGTGTATATTAGTCATTACATTTAATCATAAAATGCTTCTGTTAAATTATCAATAAAAATCAATAATACAGTAAAAACATTTTACTTTGGGTGAAGACGCTTGTGTGTTGAGTGTCAATTGAGCATCCTGCTGGTTTAATGTGCCACATAAGTAGACACATCCTGCATTATTAAAGGGACAGTTCACAAAAAACATTACGGTTAATTTTATTATTAAGGTATTAATGAGTAATTAATTGATCATTATTTTAAAAGATGACCAATCACGAGAACTTCCTAGTCTTATGCATTCATTGATTATGCTCCAGTATTATCAGTATTGTCACTGCTACAAATATATTTGATTAAATTGTGAGTTTTGACAATGAAACTGCACATGCACATCATGAATGCACTTACTATTTTCTTATTGTCTTGCATGTGTGACTCACCTTGTGTAACCAGCTAAAGCACTAAATACTTTAAATGAGATAAGTGCATTTAGTCTTTTCCATGACCTTTCTATCCATGCAGGCATTGTCCTGAACTTCTAAAATAAGCTCGCCTTACCCCACAGGACAATATGACACTGCCACTACAACACAGAGGTGCAGTCCAAACAGGGCAGGAGGACTATTGCTTTTAAATTGTAAAGAAAGAGAATGACAGAAAAGTTTAAGGTCACGTCAGAGTTGTGGCATATCGGATAGAACACCTGCTCCGACACATTGAGAGTTCAAGTTCAGCTCTTTTTCTCCTTCACAGTCCCTCTTCTTTATTAGTTACTGTCCAATCTCCACTTTAAAATAAAGGACAAAAACTTTATTATGAAATTTGAAAAATAAATAATAATACATTTTATTTGTATAGCATGTTTCCTACATACATGCAACTCAAAGTGCTTCACAAAAATAAACAAATATTAAGAAACAACATTAATATTAGGGCTGCAGGATTCCGGCTAAAATGAGAATCACGATTTATTTTTGCTTAAAATCTAGATCATGATTTTCCGACGATTCTGTAGATGTAAAGTTAATATGAGTAGGCTATTATTATTGTTAATTCTCAAACATATGGTAAAACAACAATAATAATATTAGGCCTATGTTTAAGTCTACTGTTGGTTAAAATGCTAAATTTTGTATAGACTTGGAATGGTGGACTTGACAACTTTAAATTGGTCCTGGTCACTAATGCACAGTAAAGTGATGGCATCAGAATACAACTATTCATAATTCTAAAGTTGAATTATTATGTTTGAGACATATGCTTGCCATTTGTCATTGAGAACATTATTAGACCTTTTTTTTCACTGGTAAAATGAGACATTTGTCATGATCAGATTTCCTCTTGCATTATATTCAACATTATATAGGCTAGAGCAGTTATACTGACACTGTAAAACATTTATTTTCATGAAAGAAAAAAACATATCAAATGCTTTTCGTAATCATAACTTTACAATGCGATATGATCATGTAAATGATGTGTGCGGTTTTGGTTTCACTTTCACTGGCGAGTGGGGCTCATGTCATGGCTGCCGTCACTTTGAGAAAAAAAAAAACATACATGAAAATCATGCTTCCCGCGAGGCTCTCAAATGATCGCTCTGTACAACAAACTCAACGTTATTTACAACTTTATTACCTGTTATTCACAGCCTATGCTAGTTCTGTTCACTAAAGTATACATCATTCGCGGTCACGCGCACGTCCTCTCAGTAGTAAACAAACAGCTCACGTGTGATTTCGCGGTCGCAAATACATTATTACTTTAAGACAGAAATGACATTTTTGGGTGAGTTATACCTTATAAATACAGTATGAGACATTTTTAACACCATTTGGAGGTGTTCACATTGTTTTATATATGTTGCTCAGCAACGTGAAGACATGTGCGACCGCCTTTATGCTTCTCCCGAACTTGAAAATATAATTGGCTGAATCGTAGCTCTGCTGAATTAAGATCATGTGGGGGCTCAAATCGAGATTGCAGTCTTTTTTTCAATTAATCATGCAGCCCTAATTAATATCTGGTAAAATATTTTTTTTAAAACGGATAAACAAATACAAAAAAACAAAAATGTATAAACGAAACAAAATAAAAAACAAATATACTCAAATAAATGCATACGTGTACACATTTGTAAACACACATATACACAAGGAGGCATGATAAACATTTATTGGCCCGTGTCTTTACAAATGCTTTAGTCTTTAATAGATGTTAGTTCATCTTCCAAATTACAAAGATTTTTAAACGCAAAAGTGTCATTTGTGAATACACCATAAAAAAGCATTTGCATATCAATTAGCATACTGACAGAAATGTGCTAGCTGTTCTTTTATCAAGACACTGTTCTGTTTGTTTGCGCATTCTGAGCTGCACGACAACAACACACCGATTCCACCAATGGAGAAAGTTTGGGGCGGGGCTATTGATTTTTTGTCCAATAGTAAGAAGACAGAAACAACTCAGGACTGCAACCTTTGTTTAGTGAATCTAGAAAAGCCTAAATTACACACTAAATAACACACATGCATATTAATAGCAACTTTGACTTATACAGAGTCAAATCAATGTACCAATATCCTCATAACAAAGTTCTGCTTCCTTCTTCCTAGATCTTCAGCACCACAGTCAAGTAAAGTCAAAACACATTTATCATTATAAAACTCAGGACCACAAAACCAGTAAAAACATTACACAAGATTATTTTTATCTTCGTTTGACATAAATGCTAGCACGTCACTATAAATTATTAATTTTATTTAATCTAGTTAATGCTATTAACGTTTATTTTATTGTGCTAAAAACAATATATATATATATATATATATATATATATATATATATATATATATACTGTATTAAAACCAGCCAGATAGAATTCTCCATCAACTTTTCAGTTGGATTAAAGACAGAGAGCACGGCGTCCTGTGGCCTTTATCTAATAAAAGAAAACAGCAAGGCTGAAATTACCGACTCGTGAATGAGAGAGAAGGTGAACCCTCAGAGCCGACTCCTTCAGGCAGGCATGCAGAGGTGCTGGCAGGCTAATTGATTATTGACAGCATGCCTGTTTCTGTGAGCCGCTGGCAAGGTATGCCATGTCCTCCAAGTGACTGACTGCGTCACAACCATGTGATGAAAATTTGAGGGAGCAACATGATTTATTATTCTTAACGAAGCAAAAAAGCAATTGTTATGCATAAGCATTTGGCAGATCAGTTGTGAAAAGTGTTTCATAATTTCATGACTTTTTCCAAGACTAACAAGTGTTTCTCCTTATGTGGAGAAACAAATTGGTGTCTTTGCTGCCACATTGTCTCGCCCGAGGAGGTTTACATGGACTGTAGATAGTTTGCAGAAAAAATAACGTTTCAAAAAAACCAGGACATCTTGATTATTACTTTCAAATCTCTCCTTGCAAACTAATACATCAGTTAGATAATAGAAAAGGATGAATAAAAAAGACAAATCTGCTGTTATAATTACAATAATGACCAAACAAATTGTGTGCTTCACAACAGAATGTTTGGAAACAACATAAGAGTGGGTAAATTATGCCACAATTTGAATTTTGAGCAAACCATTATTTTAATGAATGGAAGAACCTTCCACAAATAGCAGGCGCATTTGTGTTCTGTGAACAGATTAAAATCAGTCTGTACTCACGTATAAACATTGATTAACACACATAGAGCACATAAAATACTTGACCTTTCAGGCTTAATTGGACTGGCATTATCATGCAATACCAATGTTATGTTTTGCAAACAAGGAATCAATTGGTTTTGAACAAACATTAGCAAATGTTATTATTGTCAGTGATAATGGTAAAAGCACTTATTTTCCAAATGTAATAAATAGAGTGAAAGATAACTTTAATTAGGTCTAACTTTAATTAGGTTTATATTTTGCTATATCGCTCAGCATCTACAGTAAATCTTAAGCAGAAAGTACAAAAAGTAAACCACATCATTATGGTGAGCTAACAATGTCAAAAATGTACATTTTTAAGTGAACCATTACTTTAAATATGAATAGAACCATAAAAAAATCAGCACATCTTCACAACACAAACAACAAGTGACTTTTGGTTATTTTGAAAAATATATATATGGTAGTTATTCTAAGAAATACTACATCAGACCACTCAAAAACAAACTTTGTCTTGGCTTTGCACTCCTCTTTATTATCCTGTGGAAAATTCACAAAGGTTCTTCCGAACTGGGAGAGTACAAATCACCCCAGGGGAACTTATTTTGTACCTCGTCACTCTGAGAGAAAGCAGCATCCTGCAGCACTGTTATACTTCCCCAAGTTTTTCATCATGCCATCCTTTGGACAAACAGCAAGCAAGCTTGTAGCTCAGATCTATACAGTAGGAGCTTGTTATTTATCATGACATCTCACATCCATCTAAAACCCTTTAGACTTCTGTTCATCTTTGAAACATATGAAGATGTGTCAAACAAAAACTAAGACATTACTGTGTCACCACTGAAAGTAAATTTTATTACAACTTTGACATTTTAAAAGGGGGCAAATTATGCTTTTTATACTTAACACAAGTTACAAAGCACAAAGTCACTCCAAAAGAGCTTATTGGCAGTATCGGGGAGCACTATTGCTAAAGTAGACTCCCTCAAATGTCTTGATTGTAGTGCTAAATGTTTGTCTTAAAGGGTTAAATTTGACCCCTTTTACAAGATATAAGATGAGTCTTTGGTGTCTCCAGAAAGTGTCTGTAAAGTTTCAGCTCAAAATACACATCAGATAATTTATTATACCCTGCTGAATATGTGAATTTTGGGGTCAGAGGAAATTGTAGCTGTATTTTACTGCCTGTATTTTTCTCCCCGCCCACCGTTCTGACATGCCTGTCTGTTTCTCCTGCTGTTATGTCAGATAAACAGCAGTCAGTGACAGAGACAGACACGGATGAAGCAGAGATTCTGTTTACAAGTCAAACTACCAAGTAAGATTATTTGATGTATTTGCTATGAAGTTTATTTAAGGTGTGCTGCAACGATGAGTCACACACAAATGCCGTTTCAAAGTTCGCAGTACACACAGACACTCACACATGCACGTTTAACTTTGCACTGTTTTTGCGCGTCTACTTGCAGCAAAAGTGACAGGATACAAGTTAATATACACTGCTGTATGGATATCCATTATGCTACTGTACAAAATAAACCAGATTTAACATCCACAAACAGAACTCCTGTTTTATGATCGAATCGTCCTCATTTATAGTTGTACTGACACTATGCAGCTGTGGTGATTCCAGTGGTTATGAATTACATAGTGATTTAATAGTCTTTTCTTTATTACAAACACATGCACGGTTTTAAAAACGTTTTAAATTTGTAAAACTCATTCTTGAGATGCAGCTGATCATGGAGAGTTGAAACAGATCTTTTAATCGCAGTTTCTTTGCAAATCTTGTTCTGTGGCGTTACTACGGAGACATGTTAATACTCTCCTGTCAATCAATTCGGTTAACAGGCAAAACCGCACTCCTGTCACATTGCTGTGTCTAAATTGCTGGGATTTGGATCCTATTTTAACATCAATGAAATGACGAAAATGACATTGATTGCAATTGTCTTGCGTACATCACTCCTACCATATAAGGGTACCATTGGTAGTGTAAATTCAAATAGATAGTTTTTAGATAGAGCAGTGTTTACTACACAGAGCCATATTTCACTGACAAGCTATGCAAAAAAAATTCAGATAATTTCGGCATGATTAATTTCCGCAATCAAAGATTATCTTTCTGAGATTTGATATCTGTTTGCGTTGCTTCTAAGTGAACTATGGCTCGGCATTGCAACTACATCTGAAAGCATCAGAGAATACCACATTTATTAACATGGTTATACTCCAAAATCACCTCATAACTTCAGTCGAGTGTTTGAAATAAATCATTCTATTAGATGATTGTGTAGTTGTGTGTTTATTAGTCACATTGAATCAATAAATAGGGTTAAATTTTGTCACAATATTAAGAAAATGTACCATCAGGTACCACATTAACACCAATAACTTGCAAGAAATACAAATGTACTCTAATTAAAATTTTATATTTCTTATTTACTGTTTCAAATATTGTATATCTCCAATATGAAATACACTTAAAAATGCATTTACTTCTGTTAGAATACCCTTGAAATTTAGGAAATTGTAGGTTGTTCTCTAATTTTGACTTTCACTGTACACACAGCAGGTCAAATATGGAGATAAGAAAACATGAACATAAAATACTTTGTAATTTTCTCTCAAGCAAAAAGAAACATTTTTATATACTGCAGCAGATTTTTTTTTTTTTTAACTCTTCGATCTTTGGACAGGCAGTAAACAAGTTTGGAAACTTAAATCCATAACAGCTTGTTATTTATCATGACATTTCATGAATGTATGGAAAGTCTTTGAAAGAGGATAAAAACACAGAAGCGCAAGGCAAGCAAAGCAGGGTGTTTCTAAATGGAGAGCATCTACCAGGTGCTCCTTCGCACCTACGAGACATGAAAAACACGGCTTGGTTATATGTGGGTGCCATTTTTACTTGACAGCCCCACAGATGAGACTTACCATTTGAACTTGGATGTCAATATGCTTGTGGAACGGCTGCACATATTTCTGTTCAAGCCCTTTAATCTTGACATAAACCTAACAACATTGCATTTGCAGATTAAAGACACCCAGAGGGTGCAAATTTTACTAGAGGATGCCTGTCATTCCCGGTGCTAATCGGACATCTGTATTCAAGAACGGGGGGGTGTAAAAATCAATCCAAAATGCATCACCTTTGAACAACTTCACAAATTGTTTAACACCTCGCTCCCTAAATGTCATGTGGGAAAAGGGAGAAAACTTTAGCGCTTTCTATTTATTTGCACAAGCCATTTAAGCAGAGCCTCAATGTGCCCCAATAAAAGTTTGCAGGGGAAATCTATTTCATTTCTCATAAAAAATAGTCTGAGAAGTCATGCATTTAAATGTGGGCTTCCCAAATGCTCCCTTGAATGTGCAACTTTGCCTTCCCCGAGACCCGCAGCAGCGAAATCAATCCTATAGATTGGCATCACCGTAATATTTATGCATCAGCCTCAGAGCCACAGCCAAATGTAAACAATAAGGTCAGCTTACTATAGATCCATATTTGACGTTTTAATTTTAAAAATCACAACTGCAGCAAACTACAAATCATGCTTTAAAAAAAAGATAAAATGTTATTTGAAATGAGAAGACATTAAAGCAAACAACTCATGTATTCTAAAGTAAAAAAGAAATATGTTATTATAGTACCTGTGCATACAAATAAACCCATTATGAAGCAATTCTATCAAGACGCTAAGCAAAAAGATGAGAAAACAAAAAGTGCAAACTAAAATAAAAATAAATATTCAGAAATCTCACTACCTTGCTTGAAAGATAAACTGACAACACAGGCTCAATGGAAATATCTGCTTTAGACTACATTTTTTGTGAAACCGCAAAAACATACTTCAACATTTGACTGCAGTTTCTAGATAAAATGAACAGTAGAGGGCAGTATAATGGCAACAAATTATATTCCTTTTTACACCAATGATATTTATAGGAACATTATCAATGAATTAATGATTATTTTTGCACGACACCAAATAAATACCACAAAACAACTTAAAAGTCTCTATGATTTGTAATCCAGCACGTTTGCCTCACCTGTTTATCTCCATATGGACAATATTTCTGCTGTGGTCAGTTTACTCGGCACTTTGTACAATGTTTTACTTGTTATGGAGAGCGTTCGGGTTTGAGTCCGGTGAAGCACAGTTCCACAAAACAGGTAAAAGCTATGTAAAATCAAAGTAAGACTATGTGGCCACAATACAATTTTCTCTTAAGTTTGCGTTTGAAAACACTATTGGTTGGGTTTAGGAAAGGGTTTAGGTCAGTCAATCACAAGTTGATTTGTACGACAAGCCCCGCCGTCTCATGGAAGTGTACAAGCATGTAAATGATGGGCATAACAAAACACACCCTAATGGATCATTCCCACCTAAAGTGTCTTCAAACACCAGATGCAGCGCTCAGGAATGTTTTTTTTTTTAAAGTGCAGCAAGTTGAAGTTATTTCAGGTAGCCTCTAAAAACACAGCCCTTCAAAAGATGATGGAAGTGTAACGGTCATGCCCTGCCATCAAGTCTTTGTTTACATTGAAAAACATTGGAAAAGTTTAGTTTAGAAGTACATTCTATATAGTATGAGTGTGAGTAGTATAAATTACTCACTACTCGGACGTACTACATCCGCCATTTGTCATTATCACATGACCTTCCAGCATCAGTTACGTCGCTTCACTCCTATTAATGAATTCTCTCGTGTGGCATCATGGGAGAGCATAGAATCCATCAGATGCTATCCAGTAGGTCATACTGTTATTTAAATACTACTCGGCTCGCATAATGTTTTTAGCGTACTATACAGTATGGAAGTATGAGATTCCTTAACCAAACACACCTAATTCAGATCATTAGCAGAGACAGCTCATTAGCAGAGACTAAAAGACCTGTAATGGGTGTGACAGACAAAGGAGACATCCAAAACATGCAATGTTGGTGTTCTTCCAGGAACATAGTTGAGAAACACAGCTCTAAAGAATTTGTCATCTGAAACCTACAACGAAACATACACGGAGCAATGTATTTTACCTTTTGCAAAAACGTAGGCTGAGGCATGTATTTCCAATGAGGCTGGGTAGTAAAATGAGCATGCAAATTTAAAGCTCAATAGAGAGTATACGCAAACAGGCCATGGAGTGATTTGTTCTGGGATTTCCTCATTTAGATTTTATGTTATCTTAAACTAAGTGCTGTCTTACTGTTCAGTGTGGGATTATCGATGTCACAGCGGAGGAAAACTTTTGTCGAAAACCACGTACGGACCAATGAGCGCTGATTCACGGTCTCTCTAAAACTCTCCTGAGAAATAGCTTCATCATTTCTAATCGCAGCAGAGGCTGAGCTTGCAGTTCCTTAAGCTTATTTGCAATAGGCGAACAAGAATAAACACAGCAGCAGAGATGAAACTAAAGCTTGATGTGTACGGCTCTCAGAGCATTAACAAGACATTGTCCCAACAATGGTGAATCTGATGAGGTGTTATGGGCTTCCTGCATATCGGAGTGTGCTCTGTTATGAATATATTCCGGCTAGAATGATTTTCATCTTAATATCACTCTACTCAACCCACCACAGTAATCAACAGCAATCATAGTTTGAAACGTCTCCCTCTCTACAGTTAATGAGCTGCATTCCTGCACCTTTGGAGAGCCGCCTTCAAGAATACAGCAGGGTTATTTTTTTTTGCCATCAAAGAACTGCTCAAGGTTTCCTTTGAACAAAGACATTAGAGAGGGAAAAAACAAAGCGGAGCACTGTTTTGCTGACAGCTGTGATGTACCTGGTCGAGATCAGCAGTTCAGATGAGGCCACTAGAGAAACTGAGGAGGAACCAGGGGATGCAACTAACATGTACTGTATTAATAAGAAATCATTTGAACAGAAAAAAAGAATAAAGCAAAAATTGGTAATGAAAATTTGATGTATATTTCAAATGAATGTTTAATGTTTTTTATAGCAAAAATAGACAATAAGGTGATCACAAGGGGAGTACAAAGGGGTCATAAAGTAAGAATAAAGTTTAAATAATTATAAAAGAAAATTAATTAATAGCTAAGATTAACATAACACTAACATTAAATTACACAACATTAACATTTAATTTTAAGATAAGTAAATAAACAACACAAACAAATAATTAAAATGAATGTCATAATTCAAATTATTTTTTACAAATATCATTCAAATATATTCAAACAAATTATACATCATATTTAAAATACTTGTGAAAATTCTAAATATTTAAAATAAAATATTTAAATAAAAAAATATATTTTTTTTAAAAGTAAAACAAATTTGTTAAACAAACTTATTTTTTTATAAATTAATAAATAATATGTTTCAAGATAATAACTGGAAAAATATAACTTGAATTCATTCATTCATTCATTCATTTTCTTTTCGGCTTAGTCCCTTTATTAATCTGGGGTCGCCACAGCGGAATGAACCGCCAACTTATCCAGCATATGTTTTACACAACGGATGCCCTTCAAGCCGCAACCCATCACTGGGAAACACCCATACACTCCCATTCACACATATACATGCACTACGGACAATTTAGCTTACCCAATTCACCTATAGCGCATGTCTTTGGACTTATGGGGGAAACCGGAGCACCCGGAGGAAACCCACGCCAACACAGCGAGAACATGCAAACTCCACAAAGAAATGGCAAGTTGCCAACTGACCCAGCCGAGGCTCGAATCAGCGACCTTCTTGCTGTGAGGCAACAACGCAATCCACTGCGTCACTGCGCCGCCCTTAACTGGAAATCATGTGAACAAAATCCTTATATATGATAAATTTATAAGGGAAAATATGCACATGAACACATCACCAAAAATTATCCAATTTTATCAAGAATTCACTACCATCCTAGTAGAAAAGAGTGAGAATTTACAGTTGGCTTTGAACAGCAATTCTGTCATCTGTGTTGAAATGTGACTTTCTAGCTACAGAGGACGGAGAAAATGAGAATTTCTGAAAATAACAACTCATATTCTCTTATCGTTGTCTCTCTGTATGTTGCTTGGCTCTAATCTCCTCGTGCACAGCAGACGGCTTATAAAATCTCGACAGCAGGATCCAAGGTGAGTCCCTAAGAGAAGCATTATTACATTACAGCTGTAGCAGACACACTCTTGAGCATTCCTTACATAAACCTCCACCTTAGCTCATATCAGAGGGAATATTGAATTTCTGGAGGTTATACTCTATGGTATTAGCATTTCATTTCATAATTTAGTGGCTGACCTGAAGATTAAGTAGTCAGTGACTTGAATGATACCGCAGTGAATGATACCATGGTGAATCTAAAGAGGAGTTATTTCAATGACAGAGCAAAGACATCTAAAGTGGTCCAAAGGTGATCACTTTGGACCAGGCCCAGTTCACACCTGCTATTATGATACATTTTGGACAATCAATAAAAAGTAAAGGAACACTCTACTTAAAAATAAATACAACTCCCTTAGAGGTAAAAAGTTGAGTTTTACTGTATTTGAATTCATTTAGCTGATCTCTGGGTCTGGCAGAGCACTTTTAGCTTAGCATAGAACATAAAACATCATGCCCTCAACCCATAAAAAAAAAAACACAACAACATCCAAAGAACTGCAGGCCTTACTTGCCTCAGTTAAGGTGAGTGTTCATGACTCCACTATAAGTAAGAGACTGGGTAAAAATGGTCTGCATGGTTCTCATCTGATCTCAGTTTTGCCAGAAACATCTTGATGTTTTGATGTTGATGACTTTTGAGAAAATACTCTGCAGACTGTCGAGACAAAAGTTGAAATTTTTGGAAGGTGTGTACCAAAAAAAAAAACATACCAACAGTAAAATGTGGTGGTGGTAGTGTGATGGTCTGTTTTGCTAACTATATATATATATATATATATATATATATATATATATATATA
>CAIGQV010018202.1:10920536-10941462 GCA_903798115.1 Danio jaintianensis
TATATATATATATATATATATATATAACCAGTTAGTTTGTGTAGCAGCAGTTGTAGCAGCCTCTGCTTTTGGACGCGGCCACCTTTGAACTCCGGTGAAAAAAACGGTTACGTCACACCCGCCCAAGTAAACGAGTGACGTGCAACACTGAGGCCATGCTGGGTTGCCAGGTGTGTGCAAAGCCTTGATGTGCAGTTCAAATCCAATCCTGCCTCCAAATCTTCAATGCTAAATTCACCCTCACCCTCCATCATAACATCACAACTCATGAGACAACTTTTGAAGAATCTCGCCGCGATTTAGTCTCGCGAGATCTCGTAACCCAAGATCTCTACTTAATCATTTCACATATGTATTACTAACTTTACTAATTAAAGTGTTTATTTATTAAATACATTATTCTACTGTTTGTTTATTACATACTGGGAGTTATACTTTTAAAACTAGTTCTTGTTCTAGTTCTATTACCTATTCATTCAGACGTAGTACCTATTTGATACTAATTTGTTAGTACCAACAGACTAGTATCTAAAAAATAAGCAGTAGCATTAATATACATAACAGTACATTACATAGATTAAATGTTAAAATGGCTCTCCGTACAAATCAATCCCTGTTTACACATAAAAAATATGCAAAACAATCCGTGTTTACCCTACTGTCATACTGAGAAAAAAAGAATTTCCAAAAATTCCAAAAACAATGAAATATACGTAGATATTACAGCAAAGGCAAAGCCAAAAAGAAAAACTACATTTACATCAAGATTAATGCAATATTCATATACAAAGCAAGTTTTGAAGCTCTATATTTTATATGCCCTGAACACTTACATCCTTATTAAAGCGTCCTGATAAATATGCAACCACTACTTCGAACTCTGCTGGGATATGCAAATGAGCGATTGCAAACATTGCTTGATTAAGTGTCAAATTTTAATGAGATGAGCTATTATCGGCCCTAACTTAATCTAATGTTATTAAGGAGGCAAAAGATGAACTACGAAACTGTGAAATATTTATATTTACAAGATTTGGGTCACAAATCCTGTGACAAGAAAGCTGACATCATCGATTTCGACTAAATTAATTCCTCCAACCTCTGGCAAGATGTTGAGGCACGCAGGGTCCACTTACAACACAAACTTCTCAAGGGAATGAATATTTCCATAGCTTGCTAAAGAGGTTATTGTGATTTGATAGCCTGTGGAAATTACTCATTTCCAATGCTAATGGCAAATGCAACAGAAACATAACTAGGGAATTTAGCATGCTAGTGTATTCCCTGGAAGAAAAAAAAAAAGCTATCTGCAAATTTATGGATTGTTTAAAGGGATAGTTCCCCAAAAAAAATGACCATTTCCTCACTATTTACTCTTTCTTCTGTTGAACCCTGTGATGGCCCATGTTGTGGCCACACATCAGTGACCGGTAAAGTGGTCTTACATGAACGTACACATGCATCCACACATGCATACACACTCATTTATATATTTGTTTTCATTCATGGATTGAGTTAAACTTTTTATTATTGTTTGGGTTTACTTAATATTCATTTAATGTTTCTTGGTTTAAATAAGACACACGCCATTTTTGTTTTCTAAGATTACTTTACTCAAACACAGTAAATTTGTAAGTAGTTTACTTTTGTTAATATAGTTGTCTTTGAGTTAAAGCTACCATGTTGTAGGTTGTGTGTAAAATGGCAAAGATTCTGGGGCTTCCAGTGTGTGTGGTCTGATTTCCTAAAGGACCGACGTGCTGCCGCCAAAGCCTATTGAAGGCAAGCCTGAAATCATTAGCCTAAAATGCAGAACGGCTAAATGCTAGGGAGGGAAGGAGACTAAAATCCGCTATGTGATTGGCTTAGACATGCTTCACGTGACGAGTTAGCATTACAGGCATTTTCATCTCCCCCAAAATAAAAAAATGTCCTGCCACTGCCAATGATCTTTTAGTTCCACCTGCCTGTACCACACAACAGATGGCCTGGAGGGAGAGCTAATTATGTTTCATTTAAGATTGTTAACTTTATAATTGTTATTTCTGCAATTGTATTTTGTTTGGTTTATCTGATATGTATTTATTTTTTGTTTGAATCACTGAAATAATATGTTGCTGAGTTTGTGGTTGTGTCTGTAGATTGTAGTGTCAAAAGTATCAAGTCCGGTATCAATCAATACTGAATTTCCCGCTAATATTTCAATGCTGCAGAGTGTGTTCTTAAACACCGCTGTTCACGTGCTCAACAGAAATGATAGTGATTGGCCGTAAAGGTCATCAGTTCACCACTCTTCACCGATGTTCACCGAGTGTAAACACAGATACATGGAAACTAGAGCGTTTAAAAGTAGCATCGGTCAGCAGTCTGATCACAGTCCTTTCTGCAGAGCATGTGAACCCAATGGCCAATCAGCGCTGTTTAAGTATGCACTCAACAATGGTCAAATGTTAGCGGAATATGGACATTTTTTAAATTTCAGTACCAATTGGTATCGAAATCGATACTTTTTACAACACTAGTAGATTGTGTTCCTTGATATCCCCTTTTGTGATTAATGTGGACTAGTCCAATTGTTTAAATGTGTTTAGTGTTTGAGTCAGTTTAGTTTGGTTGCATGTCTTAGTTATTGGAGTTTGTTTCTTTTTGTTTGTTGATCTTCAATAGGCCTAATCATTTAACCATTTGATTATTTGCTATATTTTACGTTTTGTGGCTATATTAAAGCCAATTTTTTTAAACCTCACAGTGCTTCCCACAGGTTTGAAATATATTTGCGGTGGTAGCCGGATTGAAACACACATTTTACACACAGCACATGGTTACCTACATGCGACATAAAAGTGATTTTTAACAATATTTTTATTTATTATGACACTGTTACACTGTTTCTTTTCAATGGATTGAAGTTAAAAAACAAAAGACTGATGAAAATAAAAAAGAAATCCACTATTTGTTTTACTTTTATTCTATTTAGCATCCATGTGCACCCACTAGCTGGTAAAATCTGCTGCTGACATTTTGTACAGTATTGCCAAAGCATCTTAGATATGTATAAAATATGTAACATATCAGCATCATCAAATTAAAAAATAGACAGCAAATGAGAAATAAATGACATAAAGGAATAAAAACAATATCTCTAAAAAGTATAATAATTACCAGAATAAAAAATGTCGATTATTTAAATAAGGCAAATGAGATAATTAACCTTGTCTAACGTGTACAAATATTTTCCAGCAGTTTAGATGTAACTTCGTCCTCTCTGAGTAAATAGAAAAGTTTATCTGAGTCGTTTAGATCAAATAATGATTTATTTAATGTTTCTCTCACTCTTGCGACTGTGCACGCTGTCAGCTGCGAAGCCAAGCGAAAGTAAATCAGGCTTAAAATACAAATGTAATGCAAAATTGCATACAATTAACAATGACTTTAGAAAGTGAAACCAAAAGCAAAATCCCGGACATTTTAAGAGATTTAGAAACCCCAGACGGACGCGTCTCTGTGGATCTCTGCAGAGCACGTGAGGTTGTCTGTGTGAGTGTTGACAGTTCTCGCGCATATGACGAGAAGCAGGAAACGTGTAAGGCGAGAGAAGATTTTCCACTGGTTAATCAATCGCGGATGTTTGGCTATAGGGCGGATACAAAAAAAGTGTAAAAGGATGATAAAAGTAAAAAACTAAATGTCACCAAATATATTTGGGTGGCCGCTAATATACCTGGGCGGCCCTCCCAAGTAAAGTCTATGTGTGGGAAGCACTACCTCATTATTAATTACTATCTGGCTCGGTCCTTCACAAACACCAAAGAAGACATATTGAAGAATGCTAAAAAAAAAAAAAAGAAGAAAAAAAAACTGCCATTGACATCCATAGTAGAAATAAAATGGCTGCTTTTTTCCCAACATTCTTCAGTATATCTTCCTTTGTGTTGAACAGAAGAAAAAAAAACTCAGACAGGTTTGGAACAAATGGAGGATGAAGAAATGATGACAGATTTTAAATGTTTTTTAGGTGAACTATCCTTTTAAGTTCATGTTACGATGAACATGGCTTTATTTACTAGATCAGGATTGATCAGTGCTTCATTTTATTCAAGACTCAGAGCATTACATATCTTCAAGGACGGATGCTTATTTAATCGCAATGAGGGTGTGAGAAAGAAATAACACACAAACAACTCGTTCAGTAAGCGTTGTTACTGTCAAAAATTAAAAATAAAAAAATACAGATAACAAAGAGCCCATGATTAATGAGAAAATTTCATTTCAACGGTGACCCAAAAAGGCCATTAAGATTCCCAGTCAAGCATTTACCATTAATTATGACAAGCTTTCCGTAAGCCTCCATGAAATTCAACGAGCAAAGCAAAGGAAAGCTATTCAGTGAATGCTGAGTCAACCGTAATTTCAGTCTTAAATGCTTGTTGCTTCTTTTCATTCCACTTCAGGCATATGAGATTTTCCTCAAAGAGTGTCATAAGATTATGCCAACATGTTGAGTGAGTACTTCCAAAAAAATGCTTGAGAATTAACATTTAGAAATTACTGTGAAACCACAAACACAAACACTTCTCAGAGTCATCTTGGCTTCAACTACCAGAGAAAGGCTGATTGATACCATAGACGCCATTTTCAGTTGGAAGACTTCTGTATTGACAAGTGACACCCATTATTTCTTAAGAGCTGAGTAGCAGCACTCTGAAAGATTAGCAGAGCTTTTTTAATCAGGGTTTGTTCGGGGTAACGGCACAATCCCTGATAGCTCTAATTGAAATGTCCAGACTTTGCTCTACCTCTTCGCTCCTCATAGAAGCCACATACTAATCAAAAACAGAGGGATTAGAGTAGCAACATGTGCTGCTCCATCACTGAATCCACCATCTGTTAGATGAACAACACTGATCTTCAACACCACTTGCAAAAAGGAGTCACTTTATAAAAATAAAAAAATTTATATTAATTCAAACAATCATGGAAAATAGAAACATAATATTGTGACGTTTAAACATTTGTGGGTTTTACATTGATGCAAAAGAAGTTTGGACCAATTAACAAATTAATTGAAAGCATTTTTTGTTACGGAACTTAATTTACTGTAAAAAATTTAATTAAATTAAACCTGTTTTAAATTGGAACGGTTGGGTTGACTTAACTTATTTTTTATAATTATGCACAGATAATTTACTTCATTTTAGTTATTCTAGTTTTTCATTTTAGTTTTAGTCATAGTTCAACCAAAATTGAAAATTCTGCCTTCAATTACTCAACCTTTACTTGGTCCAAACCTGTCTGAGTTTCTTTGTTGTGTATTAACACAAAATAAGGTCTTTTGAAGAATGTTGGAAACCTGTAACCATTGACTTCAATAATATTTGTTTTTATGGAAGTCAATGGTTAAATGTGTGCACCTTTCTTCAAAATACCTTCTTTTGTGTCAGAAGAAAGAAACGCATTAAGGTTTGAAACCACTTGAGGGTGAGTAAATTTTTTGGGGTGAACTATCCCTTTACGGCAACGGGTTTACTAACCTTAAGCAAAGTCAATGAACCACTTTTTACGGTGTAATAACTTCATGACTCAAGTGAAGCCAGAAAGTTATTTCCGTTTTTGTGCATACAAGCATACACACATTTCAATTTTATTGGATTCAATACAAAGTTGATAAGTATTTTCCATGAACTGTAAAATGTTAGTTTTGCAGACATGATATTCATATATAAATACAAATAATGTCAAAAATTTGCTCAAACCATCCTACTCTAGCTATTGAATAGTTATTATTATTGGGTTCTGCTGTTTTTAGTTGAGCCTAGTCTGGTGTAGACACGTATCCACTCTTGAGGGCACAACTTGATTAGTTGACCATGGTTTTACCGACCTCGTCTTTGCAGCCAATGCCTTTGAACATGAAATACTTCCATATATCAGACTTTAATTTCACCGCCGCTGGCTTCAATTGGCTACCATGACCTTCTACCATGATGTTTTCTTGTTGTTTTTTCTTTTGTTTCAAGTTGAAAAACTCAAAAAACGCCAATATCTTCAAGATAAGAACCAAAGTACAGATAATATTCACACTCTCTAAAGTAAAACATGCACACTGGCAATATTAATATTATTTGATATTAAGTTGTAGATTGATTAATAATTAAAGAATCAAATTTCATTCCCCTAACCCTTCTGAAAAGACTCATTCTTATCCAACAGCTGTGCCTTTTTTCTTCTAAATGTACTGTATTAGCAATAAAATGTATTTTAACCTGTTTAAAATAGTCATGGATGTCTTTTAATCCCCTCACACACACATTCATCAATGCAGGCGTCTACTGTTTTTGGTGTCATCTATAATATCATTTTTGTTCCCTTTCTTTTTTGACTGTAAAACAATGATGGGGTTCAGTATTGTTAGACTTTTGGTCTCCACAACATTTGTTTAGTTTGTTTAGTAAGCTCTTTTAGCCTTTAAATGGAAAAAAAAAAAAAAAAAGATTTCTGCATATAAAAGGGGCCTTTAGGTGAAATTTACTCTTTAGGAAAATGTGACTAAAATGGATTACAATACTTATGTTGCTTTTAAAATCATTGCAAACATGATTATTTAAATACAACAATGCAATGAAAGCTTTACAAAGAGGTCATTATCCAATGATTAGCATCTGTACAGAGCTTGCTAAAAATGCACCCAATGTATACTTTTAAAGAGCGTATACATACAGTGAGAGAAATAAGTATTGAACATGTCATGTTTTTTCCTGGGAATAATATTTCTAAAGGAGCTGTTGACATGGAATTGAACCAGATTTTGGTAGAAACCCAAATAATACAAACATAAAAATAAAACAAAACAAAATAAATCTGAAAAATTAGTTATGTGTAATAACAATGGAATGACACAAGGAGAAAGTACTGAACTACTGAAAGCATTTAATACTTTATATAAAAGGCTTTTTGGTGATGCGAATATTAATTTACAATGAGGAAGGGCAGAGGGTTGCTGAAGAACTACTGAGAGATTTCAGCTGCTGTCTGGGCTTTCACTGGCTTTCTGCACCTTCCTTTCTTCATGTGTTCACTACTTTTCCCTGTGCCATTTTATTCTATTACACATGACTTCATTTGTAAACTAATTAGTTTTGTTTTCTTTACATATATTAATTTCTTTGGTTGTTACCAACATCCGGTGAAAATTTCAAGTCAACAGCACCTTTAGAAATATGTTTTCTGAGAAAAACGGTGACGTGTTCATTACTTATTTCCCACAATGTAGATGTTTTAAAGTCATAGCAACTAAAATTGGCCCTAAGGGTCAAAGGGAATGTGGAAAACAGTCATGGCTTTGGTGCAAGAATGAATTTTTTCCCAGTAAATCCTATAAGAATGTGCTGAATATGCTTAACATTCACTTTAAAGCTTGCAGGGATTTGGTGTATAATGTTGAAATTAATTAAACTCCATTTAACCTCTGACTTTCACAATATAAACAATTGTAAAATATGCACGAGCGCATTTTTTCTGCTTTAGTGCTCACATCACATTCTTGTGCACAAAAATGATAAAGATGTGGCATCTCTCATATTGTAGGTTTCAAGCCATTTGCGACCTCTGCCAGTGAAGTCGCCATTATCACATTAATAAGACAGAGATGTAGTCTGTGTGATCAGGGATTTTTGCCTCTCGCTTTCAGAGATGTCTATGACAGGTTCATTAATGCTTCAAGAGAAAGACCGTGAATGAGTTTCCAAAGTATCCCACACAGGCTCATTGGAAATACGTGCTTCAGCCTATATTTGTGTGCAACTGAAAACCGTACGTATACATTTGACTGCATTTTATAGGTAAAATGAATGCTCGGGGCAGTATGATGACAACAACCTTTGTTCCTTTTCACACTAGATATTTACAGTGACATATTATGGAAAAATAAATGATTATTTTCTTTTAGTTCTTTGCACAACACCAAATAAATACCACAAAACAACTTGAATGTATATATGATTTGTTATCCAATACGTTTGCTTCATCTGTTTATATACAGGTATCTCTATATAGACAACTTTTCTGCCATTGGTCAGTTTGCTTGGAAGCTCACCTTGTACGGAGGTAAAAGCTATGTAAAATCAAGGTAAAACTACACGGTTTCAATACACTTTTGTTCCTGTTTGCTTTTGAAAATACTATTGGTTGGGATCTGTACAAAAAGCACCATCTTCTGGTAAATGCATACAAGAAGAACGTGCATCTGAAACATATAACATAAAGCTCCCTAAGTAACATATTTCAGACTCAGAATGGAAAATGTAATCAGAGCAACCGGTGCTTAATTTGTGCCAGATCATTTTCTGGAAAAATATCCGATGTTTGTGTTTTGCCTTCTGGTATTTTTTTAAATCGATTCACCATTAACTTGTGCACGGTGACTACCTGCATGTGTGATTGTGAGAAGGAGTACGTGTAAAAAACAGCAAGCAAGGCTGTGTGGGTTGTGTGTAGACATTTAAAGGTTTAGCTGTCAAGACCATTCAGAAACCTGATGCTCTTATGCTGGGTTCACACCAAACACAGAGCACCGCATCACTTGCTCTAGTTTACATGTGGGATGTTTTTCCTCTCACGCACATTCCCCATCATTCACCCCTTACAGCATTAAATCACCTATATTCACATTTGCATTGACTTTGTATGTAACGTACTTGTGCAAATAGGCTTCTTAATTCTGCGTTTGGTGTGAATTCAGTATTAGATGCATTATAACAGTTTAGTGACATCACATTCTGGGAAAAATAAAAGCAAGTTGATCAGAAATTATTCACTTAAAAAAAATTAAGCACTGAAAGCAATATATTTTATGTTTCACAAAAATGTAGGTTGAGGCACTTATTTCCAATGAAAATATCACAGCACTGGCTAAAACATGCTTATTATTAGCTTCAGAACAGTGGGACCCCAGAAACATGAAAAGAAGCAGCCATTAATTCCACAGATCTCAAATCTTAGACATACCAATTTTGTAAGCTGTGACTTACATAAATATAGGTCAGAAAATGCAGCTTCTTGCAGAATCCTTAAGGTTTAAAGTGCTCATGGCTTTGAACAATCGCTTGACTGTTCCTGAGTGAATATTTGAAATGTCAAAGGTTTTCCAATTGCATTTTGTTTGACATGCTGGTTACATAGAGACCGTGATATTAGACTGCCAGTTTATGAAAGCTGCATTCTTCAGACATGACAACCCATGAATAGCCCCATCTATGGATGTTCACTGCACCAAATCCTAATCTAAACCTCTGGGTCATTCATACTTCACAGAATCCCTCACTGGACACAATACTGAAGAGTGTTTGTGAATGAGGGCAGTGTGTCTGACACAATCTTCTCACGTCATTCTGCCAGATGTTTAATGAGCAGTTCTGGGGCCGCACAGATCACTGTGAGATTGCTGTTTGCATCTTATATGAAGGCTATTTGCTGCTTATGGAATAAACAAGCAGGCTTGGTTCTCATGGAAAAGTCTCTGTGATGATCTCCAAGGCTAGTTATTAATCACTGCCAACTCGTTTTTAGGCACGAAGCAAACAAAAGCCAAAAAAAGAAGGAAATTGACTTTAAAACGTGAGAATATTTAGGCCTTAAAGGGATAGTTCACCCAAAATTGAAAAAAAATCTGTCATTATTTAATCATCTGTTTCAAACCTGTTTGAGTTTATTCTTCTGTTGTACACAAAAGAAGATATTTGGAAGAATGTTGAAAACCTGTAACAATTAACGTCCATAGTATTTGTTTTTCCTGCTATGGAAGTCAATGTTTACTGGTTTCCAACATTCTATTGTATCTATACAATAGAACGTTGAAAATATTGTAAATATTGTATCTAGTGTTAAGAAACTCTTAAATGTTTTGGAAGCGCTTGCGTTTGAGTAAATTTTTTATTTCTAAAATGAGTAAATTTTAAATTTTTTAATTATCCCTTTAATTTATGACTTTGATTTGTATGTGCAATTTTCACTCATTTGGATAAATGTAATTTATTATTTGTCATATATAAATGAAACAGGAAGATTTCTGCACTTGAAAAATGGCATAAGTGTGGATATCAAAATCATAAAAAAATTCAAATGTATTTAAATTAGAGTAAATATGCAGAAATTCATTTAAATACAATTTTAAAAGCATGAGGGTCAAAGACGAAAAGTGGTTTTAAAGCATCAACAAAAAACTATGTTTAAACGTAAAACAAATTGTTTCATTTAACCTTTTTATTAAGATTTACAAGGTTAAGATATCTGTCAGTAAAAAGCCTTTAATCATTGTAAATATTATAAATTAAATAATCATTTGTCATTTATTCTGAATAAGTGTTTTTACACAAATATATAGGTTACACTAAATTACATCACACATATTTAGACATTTTATTGTGATTTTTGAAACATTAAATAAACATTTACTCTTGATTCTTGAACACTATGAAAATAATTCTACACCACACAAAAATCAATAAATGTTTTATTTAAGCTAATTTAATTTAAGCTAATTTATTTTTTATAATTTTGTTTATTTCATGAGTCGTGTATTTTTTGTTTGTTTGTTTATTTATACTTTTGAATTCATTATGAGACCTTGTTTTTTCTTCCAACAACTTTTGATAATGAATAATAGCTAGAAAAAGTGACTTTCATTGACATTTTTAATAGTTTGAAATTATATATTGTCTGGACTGTTGTTGTTAATTACAATTCAAAAACCAGGTAATAAACTGCCTGTACTTTTTTATTTATTCTGATATATGCAACATAGGGGCTGCACGGTGGCGCAGTGGGTAGCACGTTCGCCTCACAGCAAGAAGGTCGCTGGTTCGAGCCTCGGCTGGGTCAGTTGGAGTTTCTGTGTGGAGTTTGCACGTTCTCCCTGTGTTCACATGGGTTTCCTCCGGGTGCTCCGGGTTGGATAGGCTAAATTGTCCATAGTGTATGTGTGTGAATGAGCGTGTATGGATGTTTCCCAGTGATGGGTTGCAGCTGGAAGGGCATCCGCTGCGTAAAACATATGCTGGATAAGTTGGCAGTTCATTCCGCTGTGGCGACCCCAGATTAATAAAGGGACTAAGCCGAAAAGAAAATGAATGAATGAATATGCAACATATCTGACATATGCAACAATGATTATGCAACATATTTTATTGACTGTTATTGACATTCAAACTACTAAAATGTCAACAAAAGTCGCTTTATTAAACAGCAGCCTTGAATTTTCAACATCAAAAGTCGACAGATCAGAGATCAAGATCCCTCAATGTAATTCATCACCATAAATAAGCGGAAAACACTTGTGAATCACAAAATATGGAAACTGTTAATCGATTTTTTACAGCTTATTTTGTTAAAATGTAAAGGATTGAAACAAATTGGATTCATTAACTCACAAATATAGAAAAACCTGTTTAATTAGCATTAAACATAGCACATAAAATGAGCTCTTGCTTTTTAGATTTTTTTTTTTGCCCAAACCATGTAATCCCACATTTTATATGCAATTCAAACATTAATGGTAAATTTAGTTCTGGGTATTTTCAGATTATACACAACCATTTGAGTCTGTTTCACGACCGAAATCACTTCAGCTTCAAGGCTCTCCCTGCAGATGTGGCCATTTCCAAATTAGTTTGCTGAAACGAGTCATTTTGTTCACTTATTAAGGAAAATGCATTTCAATAAACACAAAAATCGCACTGCTCCAAGCAAATGGAATGAAAAGCACAAGGACAAACTCAGAAGTAATTGTGGCCGTAAAAGCTCTGTCAACACAATGGCAACACTAACATTTCACTTTATCACATTTAGAAAATGTGCGACTCCTTTTGTCCCTTTGATCAAATTAGCAAAGGGATAATTTGACATCTAGGCTGAAATCGTCACCACTTTCTATCGTCACTGACACCTAATGTGTCTAATTTGCGCAATAACACATCGTGCTGGGGACTCAGCGGGACTTTGTCACATTGGAGAGATGAAGCTGCATTTGATATCTTAATAAAGGGCATCTTTGGACTAAAGATCAAGCCATTTTAATACCGAGAACAAGAACTGAGGCAGAGGCTCTGCAGGGCACCTTTAATATCAAACGGCTGACCACGATGGCCTTATTAAGGGTAATACAAACATATTTGAAAAATGTTAAGCCTTTTGAAAGTCTCTTTTTATGTATATATAGTTATAAGCGATGCTCAGCTCTGAAATGACTTAAAAGGGTATTTCTTTTGGTTCAAAATGACTAGAACCTAAATGTTTGAAGTAAAAGCTTAGGCATGACACAAATCTAATTTAAAGAATTTGAACACTTACATTTATATTTGCCAACAACACAATGTATTAATGCATTTTGTATTAAAATTATTTTTGACAATGTAAGACCACACAAGTTTTTTTAAAGGATTTAGTTATAAATGTTTCAATCAAAATGACGCCAATAATAAAATCATCTAACAATTTTCGTTTATATGTGCAAAGATAATTTTAAGAAAATTACACATTGTGGAATTTGATCATTTTTGTTGATTGTGGTATTTTGTCAATTAGCATTAAATGATTCATCAAAACTACAATAAATCATACATTTCTACAAAAACAACTAATAACGGATAATCTATTTATTGCCATATAGAGGAAACGGAGGAAAAAACAATGTACTGTATTTGTTAAAAAAAACAATCATTATTGACAAAATGATGCTTTTTTTTTCTTAATTTATATGCACCAATATACACTCAAAAATTATTATTTTTTGCTGATTGTTCAATCTATTTATTTAAAATGAGCTAAAACAACACAATACTTGAGTTTTTTGGGGACAACCTAATTGTTTTATGTTTAACCCACTTACATTTGTTAAATAAACTTAAAATGAACTTAACTAAACTATTTGCTGGGGCTTCTTTTCCCCCTGATCTCACACTGCCCTACTTTAAGGACAGTCTGGGAGGGGCTTTTTTTTTTTTCGCCTCCCTTTTCCCTAATGTATCTTATTTACTCTTTCTATGCTACCTCTCGTCTGACCTGTCTTCCCCTGAAATGTGGGATGTTTGTGTATGGTCGAAGGGGTCCAATTTTGCTGCATGTAACAGTGTATGTGACAAATAAAGGCTTTCATCATCATTCATCATCATCATCAACAACATGAATGAATGGTGTGGAACTCCATTTTTTACAGTGTAGCAAAAACAAATAGTTTTGTATGAAAAACACTGATTTAGTACCAACAGAACACTTTGTTGATGTTGTTTCGCTAAATATGTGCCATTTTTAAGGGTGAACACTCTAAAATGGCACAGAATACTGTAAAAGCACATAAAGTGTGACAAATCTATCAACCAAAAAAATTTTACCAAAAGACTTTCTCTTTCATCTGACCAGAATGCAAAATTGTACGCCATTTTTCCACAAAATTAACATTAGAAAGGCAAATGATCCCAATCTAAAAACTCATTGGAACAAAAAATGCAAGTCTTAATGAAATTAATTTCATACGGTCTGCCAAATCATCTCAAAACGATCACAATTATCCATCAACCACCTAGATGTTCTTTTCAACTATTATCTTGTCTGTTTTGACTCTAAAAAAGTCTGTCCGTCGTGCTCCGCTGCGTCGATCGCTGATTAAACTTCATGAACTGAATTCTTCTTGAGCGATGATGCTGAAGTCCATTTCAAAAGGAGCTTCTCTCTGTTAAATCACTGTACTCCATCCTCTCTGTGTGAAGCTGGGCCCAAGCTGTGGCACCAAATTTCAATTTAATGACATATAATTCCTGCCTTGGCGGACAGAGAGTTCAAGAAAGTGACAGGGGGTTCAGTGGACAGTTCAGGCCTGAAGAGATGTTGGCTTGAACACCGCAGGGGAGTCTGAAGCTTCCTGGCAACTTACTGGCAACCGATGACATCTCTGTGTGTCCCGATGAAGAAAAAAAAAACACTCTTAACCCCTGACAACCTCCATTAAACACAACCCATGTCTAATTCTACACTACTGGAAGCCGCTTCTGTAGAGATTGAGGGTTACTAGGACAAGCATGTATACTTGCTATAAGGATATATAACCGTTTTTGAGGAGGAACATGTCATGGTTGGACGCAAGCACTTGGAGTAGCACATTTTTCATTTTCTTTTAATATTAAAGTCACCATTTGTAATTTAAAAAATAGTAGGTATGAACATGCACTATAAAAAATGTTTTTTTTTTAAATAATTAATAATTTTTAAGTTGAATCAATTTAACTTTACAAGTCATTTTAACTTACATCAATTAAGCTGACTAAACAGATCAAGTTACAAATTGTTTAACTTAAAAAGTTGAAACCTGAATAACATTCTAAATTAAGTTAAAGTAACATAAATACAAAATACGTTGTCGTGACTTTTTTTATTAAGTCATTTTTTTACAGTGTGCCTTAGATTTATAGTTTTTACATAGGCATCTAAAAGATAGTGAAAATCTATTTTTCTATTTCTATTGTCATTGGGGGATGAGCAAATCGTACTAAAATGTACAAACGAGACTGAACACATTCATATGATTTAGCCACTAAATAAAAAAATGTTTGAATTGCCTTGAGATTTTTCAAGCCTTCTGGGGTATATGATAGTTCTGCGTAATGTATGATTTCAAACCTAAGAACTGTTGATGGATGAAAAATACTCCACTTCACTGAGATTATGTAGTAATGTAGCTTTTTCTTTTGTTTTGTGATGCACAACTGGGATAAACTGAGTAAATTATCGAATAATGCTGCATTACATACTTTTTTTAACGTAATTATGCATTACATAATTATTTTACCCACCTCCAATTGGAAATAACATATGGAATACCACTCGAAGTCGAACACTTGATCAGTAAACTCAGACCAAACTGATCAACCTTGACCTAAATTATTCAATGATTTACCAAAAATTGTAAATCATTGAATAATGCTGAATTCCAAATAACATAGAATTTGGATTTTCCTTCATTCTGCTTGAATATATCAACCGAAATGCCATTCAAAGTCTGACATTTGACCAGTGAACTATTAAACACAAAATTGCTTGGTGGAGAGCTTCATTTGTGCATCACATGTTAAAAATCACACATAGAACATTTCCATGTTCCAAAAAGTTTATTATTTTAACTTGTGATTGACATGTGAAGCTCTTGAGGTTTCTCTGTAAGGGTTATAAAAAAGTAGAGCAATGGCTTGCTTCTATCCATCAGTTCTGTTTAAGATGGAGGCAGATAAAAATGTAAACGTAAATTGTAATGCAGACAACATTATGGCAAAAATCTGACATGCATCACCTGAAAGAGATCTCGAAATCCCCCAAAAGACACAGTTATAACATTCTGATTCAACTTTGCAACTTTTTGCTTTTCAGTAAGATGCTTTTTAAAAAAACAGATTCCCTTTCTTGAAGAGTTTGACATCTGAGACTAGATCAAGTCAGTGAGCTGAACTCAATAACCAAAACAAAATCAATCGTGAAAAAACACTTGCATCATTCAGGTGAATAAACCGATTTCTTGACATCAGACTTTCAGTGAATAACAAACTATTATTTATTTGTGACTTCAGAAAACAGTGAAAGCATATGTTAAGTATTCCGTCTGGTATTAGTATAAATCTCCTCACTCATTTTTGCCTTAAAAACAATGACATTTCTACTTTTCTTTTTATATGTATACTATACTGGACTAAAAAGGCATAAGACTGAGTAAATGACAAAATTTCACATTTTAGTGACTATTCCACGCACAATAATAGATCAATGCTTCCTTTCTTCATGAAATCATGCATCAACAATGAAGCACATCTAAAAGGCAACAACTGACGCGTCCTCTTGACAAGGCAGATTAACCCGTCTTAACTCGGCTGAACACAACAGACTACATCTTTGCAACCAACTTAAAGCAGTTTATCACAAACTAAGATGCGAGCCGCTCTCTGAACTACACTGTTGCGCAGTCACGCAGATGTGAAACAGGTGCACGCGTACGGCAGGACGGCATCCATTCTCTCACCATCGCCGGTGCGCTTTTACAAAACTTTCAAACGCGAATATAAAGACAAACCTCCAGTCCTTCGTGTAAAACACTGAAAATACAAGCAAAGCCTAACAGAAACATGTCCATCGTAACAGTTTGCATCCGCATTAAACGCCAGAGTTGCACTTGTCCTTATTGATCTGCGAGCGCGTCCAACACAAAAAACAGTGCAATAATCTCCCCTCAAAGCCAAGGGTTTTACTGTCAAAAACACTTTAAATCTCCTGAAAAGATTGATCTTACCTTGTTGAATCAAAGCGATGGATATTCCAATCAGGACGACCCAGAACACAGGATTCTTCATGGCGTCTGTTGCGGATCGAGAGCGCGTGAGGTCTGCGTGATTGCTTTTCTTCTTGCAAACGCCAATTTGAAAATCCGGAGGAATAAGTGGAAGTGTAGTCCCAGGCTCTAAGTAACTGTGAAGTGGGCACTCACTCACTCACTCACTCACTCACCTACGCAGGCGCTGAGAAGTCCCTCCTTCGGTGAGGTATTGCTTATGGAGCTGCTTGGATAGGCTTCCACAGGATTACAAGAGCCCGCTGTTTTCATTTGCTCAAATAATAAGACTGTGCATTTGAAGTGTTAGATTCCGAATCTTGTATGCTGCATACCCTAAGGTCGTTTATCTTACTGCTTAGTCATTTCATAATCCTGTTGTTGAGTTATTAAGGTTTTAATTTTCCTGCAATGCCCCCTTGAAACTAATTCCCCCAGAAATTAGTTCTTTATTAGCGGATAAAAAGGCGCGTTGTGCTATGTTTGGTTTCTTTTTTTTATTCATATAAACGTGAAAGGAAAATGATAAATTGATGCAATGTTAAAGGGATAGTTCACCCCAAAATCATCATTTATTCACCCTCCACTTGTTTCAAACCTGTTTGAGTTTCTTTCTGCTGACGAACACAAAAGAAGATATTTGGAAAAAAAGTTGGAAAACGGTAACCATTTTACTTCCATAGTAATTGTTTTTCCTACTATGGGAGTCATTGGTTAAAGGTTTTCAACATTTTTAAAATGTTGTCTTTTGTGTTCAACAGATAAAAGAAGCTCTGGAAGGTTTGGAACCACTTGAGGGTGAGCAAATAGTGAATAAGTTTTCATTTTTTGACGAACTATTACTAAGGTAATCAGCTGACCTAAGAATTACATTGTATTGTTGCAGTTCTATTTATTTTAATATCCCAATGGTGATGAGAAAGGATAAACTTTCTGATACCCATACATTTTTGTTGCACTGTAAACCCTTTCCATTTTTCAAATCTGAGAGACTCTGTATCTCACTTCTAACTGGTTAAACTGACTGTGTTACAAGTAATAACATTCCCTGGTCTCTCCTAAGCACTTTTTATGGTCTAAAGAAGAGGGCCTACGAGAGACATCAGAAGGTTATTAAAAACATTAGGTGAGTTTCTCCTGCCAATTCGTAAATCCAATAAACAAATCTTGGCCAACTTCCAAGAGCCATTATTACAATTAAAAAAACACACACTTACCTCCTCATGTCAGCAAAACTCTTTAAAAAAACAAAAAGCCCAGCATCCACTTTAGTGATACACTAATTATTAATTTATTTTTATGTGTGGAGCACCACTTTAGAAATAGATTGAGGAAGCAGATAAATATTGTGGTTGCTGTATTTCATCGCAACTGCATCTGGTGTTCAAAAGGTGAACATAAATTAATCATGTAATATTGGCTTTCCGTTGTACCTCCTTGAAGACCCCAGCAGGTGATTTGCTGTTAAATTTGGCTTTGAATGTGAATGTGAAAAATCATTAACCAGCTCAGTGAAGGGAAACTGCTTGTCATCTCTAATGTCAATGGCAATGCAACTCCTACAACACATAAAAAAAAAGCAGTTTGGAGTTGAAACAGCAAACCATTTGGCAGAAAATGAAGTATGTGGGGAAAAATTGATTACTTGACAACCCCGTTTAACTGAGTACGTCAACCAATGGCATAAAGATGATTATATTCATTGACATCTCTGACACAAATACACTGCCTGCAACCTTGATAACAAGCTTCAGCCAGTTAGAATGAGAAGCAAAGATTTGTTACAGGTAAACAATTATTTGAGCTGGAACCAAATAATAATTAAATAACAAACAAAACATGAACTCTGCATGGAAAATATGCTCCACAAAAATGAAAATCACACTAATTGGATTCTGGAATATTGTAATGCATTTTAAAAGCTTTTAGCATGTTTCTATGAGGCTGTTACTTACACAACCTTATTAAAAAGAGCCTAGAGATATGGTGCCGTATTAGTGTAAATCTGGATTTTGGAGCTCTGAAAGCTAAATGCAAACCTATTCTCAGTGAGATGACACTCATGTTTGCCGTAAAAATAATAGAAGTTTGAATAAGTTTAATATTTAGCTAGTTGTTAATTTAGACATGCTAACACTGAAAAAATGTGTGAATGTTAAAATCTAATAAATTTACTGACATAATAAAAAAATTGTACTATTAAATGTTAAGGATAACTAGAATTTCCTAACTAAAATGGTTAAATATTTACACAATTTCCTTATGTAATAAATTTACTAAGTGGAAAGAGTATTCATTTACTTGTAATATTAGAATATTTTCTAATCATTGCAAACAAACCTAGTAATATTAAGTACATTTTAATCGAACTTGGTCGGCATAGTCAGGAAAGCCCACAAAAACATCACATCCCATGTGCTGTGGGGGGGAAAACAACTCATTAGAATGAATGCACGGAGACCTTGTTAGGCACTTTATCTTTAGTTTTTGAAAAAAATTATGATTTTTGGGGGGCTTGACTTAATATCGAAAAGTTGCTGCAGGTTGCTCAATACGTTGCAGTAGTGTAGGTTAACCACCCGCTCCATTTGCATTGTAAAGTATTAGCATTTTTCCCACATCATATATTGTGAAAATATCCCACGTCTTTTGCTTTAAAAGTGCCATATACTGCATTGATTCAATAAGTTAAATTGTTCTCTGATATCTACATAGTAGGTATGTGGCTTAGGTAAGTTAAAGAAAGCTCCAAAAATGGTTTTATAGCTCGTCAGGTCCAGATGATGTAGAATGTGACCTAAAGTACACATAAATCTTGAGGACATGCCCCGTGAGTCATGCAACAGTCTGATTTGTTTTCTGATTGGCCTGTTTTACACTCGCGTAATTTACATGAGAACGAGTAAGCAATGGTGTCTGAGGCTCACAGTATGGCCATTTTCCATATACTGGTCTCCTATTATTCGACTATGACTAGGTATACCCAGATTTTTTTTATAGGGCACCTTTAAATGTAGTATTAAAAAATGTGCATGCATTCTTTTATGGTGAGCCCTTCTTTGATCAAAGAAGGGCTCATATATGATGTAGTTTGTTTCACCTATTTGACAAATCTTTGGCAGATTAAGCAACCTGCAACTTATCTGGACGGCTGAAACAGTGATGTTTGGTTGCTGTAGATTAACTGATCGCAATGGCTTTCCCCAAGGCAACAATTCACGGATATATGCTCAGTCAAAATTAAGACTAAATTAAAGATAAAAACTTTACTTATGCAAATCGTTACGAGGATTTTATCAAGTAATTCTTAAGAGTAAATTTTTTTCAGTGTGGTTTACGATTCATCCCTGCATTGGCTGCTTGTTGTGTTTGTATGTGTTCAGATAAATTGGTTTCTTACTGGCACTGCAGACTGGCAGCATATATCTGTGAATTGTTGCCTTGGGGAAAGCCGTTTGCGATCAGGCCAAGTCAGTTAATCTACAGCAACCAAACTGCACTGTTAAAACGCTCTGAGAATTTCAGCCCTCCAGATGAATCTGTCCTGCACTTTTGCCTTTTGACAGAACGGACCATAAGACGGAAGCACAGTGAGACCCCGTTCAGAGAAATGAAAGACTCTGTAAGTGTATAAGCGAAGAGGGAACTCCGTTAAGGAGAGTTTTTTCAAGTGCAAGGCTATTTGGGAGTCCAGTATTGGGACGCCTGAAACACAGTCACCTTGCTCACTCTGTGATCCTTTAAATCACTGCTGTCTCGGCTGACCTGAGGACAGCCTGAAGTGCATTAGCCAGAGAGACTGACAGATGCATTAGTCAGCGAATTCTGCTCAGATGTGGTACAGCTCCATCAAATAAGCTCCACGGCTTTATTTTGTCTGTCAGGGCAGCCGAGATTTCTTAAAGCTATGTTTTTCAGTGGCTATGCCATCGGTGAATATCTACATTTGAGCCAATCATATGTTAACAACAAGAAGGTGCTTCCAGACAATGTGACTAGTGAAGCTTTTTTGGCCAAATTAGAATTAGGTTTTGTCAGATGTCAATCCCTGAATGTATTGCAATGCACCAGTGTACAGTGGAAGAAAAAAATAATAAACAGACAATGCACGAGTATTAAATGTATGGATGGACAGACGAACAGACGGATGAACGGACAGACGAACAGATAGACAAATAGAAAGATGTATAGATGGATGGACGGACAGGTAGGTAGATAGACAGGTAGGTAGATAAGTAGATGGACGGACAAATAGACGGATGGACGGACGGACGGATGAACGGACAGATGGACAGGCGGACGGACAGACTTGTATATAGACAGGTAGGTAGATAGGTAGATGGACAGAAGGATGGATGGATAGACAGAAGGAATGATGGACGGACGGACAGATAGACAGGAAGGTAGATAAGAAGATGGACAGATGGATGGATGAATAGACAGACCGATGGATGGACGGACGGATGGGTAGACAGATGGATGGATGGTTGGTTGTATGGATGGATGGATGAACGGACAGACGGATAGATAGATAGATAGATAGATAGATAGATAGATAGATAGATAGAT
>CAIGQV010018202.1:11041610-11102525 GCA_903798115.1 Danio jaintianensis
AAAAAAACAACTGGAAACACTTCAGAAGTTTTAAAGCTGTCATCTGATTGGATGAACCTTTAGTTTCATGACATGTGTCCACTTAGAATCAAATGCATCATGATGGCAAACCCCTCATATGGAAAAAGAAAGCTGTCATGTGACAATTAGCAGTTATCATGATCTACTAAATGTTTGATTTTCCAAACTATGCATCACTTGTGGCATAGACTTATCTGAGTAGTTGACAAATAGGCAGTAAATATGCCTTTTTGCAAAACACAGTTTTAAAGATTTTTTTATTTTATTTATGTATACCATTTTAATGTGATGTCACTGGCCCATGAACATTTCCTGCTTGTAATCAAAATGGTCTATAGTTTTAAGTCTGATGTTTGAGAAAATACATGGTGTTACAAAATTAATTCTTTCAGGTTTTTCATTATTATTATTATTTTTAAAAACGTTTTACTGAACTGTACCGTAAAAATGTCCTATGGTGTGACATACCAAAAATTAAAAAAAAACTTTTAACTCTTAGCGTGAGAGCAATTTATCTTCATTGTTGGACACTTATCTTCATATAATGATATTTACTTTTGAAAGTAAATATACATTTGAAATTATGAATAATACATATTTTTTCTCCATGATATTTTTTACACTCTCCATGAATTGTCAGACTTGTTGGGCATTTTCAATAAATAGGGGTGTCACACCAAAGGACATCAAAATGTGACAGTTTTATAGTGGTTTTAAAAAAGCTAAATATGTAAAAAATTCAGAGACAAAATGTAACAGGTGCATGTCATGGGCTTCAGTCACATGATCTTGAATGAGGTCCTTCAACTAATTCAAGTTTTGTAACATTTTAACTGTTTTAACCATATAAAAATTAGACAATACTAATTATATTCGGCGACGCGGTGGCGCAGTGGGTAGCACGTTCGCCTCACAGCAAGAAGGTCACTGGTTCGAGCCTCGGCTGGGTCAGTTGGCATTTCTGTGTGGAGTTTGCATGTTCTCCCCGTGTTCGCGTGGGTTTCCTCCGGGTGCTCCGGTTTCCCCCACAAGTCCAAAGACATGCGGTATAGGTGAATTGGGTAAACTAAAAAATTGTCCGTAGTGTATGAGTGTGAATGGGTGTGTATGGATGTTTCCCAGAGATGGGTTGTGGCTGGAAGGGCATCCGCTGCGTAAAACATATGCTGGATAAGTTGGCGGTTCATCCCGCTGTGGCGACCCCAGATTAATAAAGGGACTAAGCCGAAAAGAAAATGAATGAATGAATGAATAATTATATTCATTTTTGTCATGTGCGACTGTGAAAATGCAACATCACGTCAACAACCCATAAACGTCCAAGAGTTTTACACAACATGACATGGATGTCAAATTTTTACAACCCTTAAATGATGCTAAACAGAACTATTGCTTCACATGTCAGTCAGATGGCATCCGGGCCAAAATGTGTTATTGATAAGAGCCATTTTGTGCAAACTTTGCTGTGCCAAATTCAAATATTTTGGTAACACGAATAACTAAGAAATTTATCATGAAATTCCACCCAGAGCTGAAAAAAAGCTTTCGGTTTTAATGTCACCTACTGCCTGTTTCACTCAAAGGACCCTCAAGGAACTAGCAAAGCTTCCACCCTCTGAAAAGGCGAAGCAAATTACTCCGCCAGAGGCCAGGGTTTTGTGCCTTTACTCCATCACGGATAACTCAGGGTTTCACACAATTATGCAGGTGCTTGAGGAAAAGTACAGCAGGTCCTTGAGGCATTATTTCAGTGATACAGTGATACCCGCACTCTGTTCCTACAAAAAGCAACAACCCTAAACTTGATGTATAGTATGTAATAACGGACAATGACCCATTAAATGGCACATCTGAGTTAGTAATGCATTAGAGTACATTTTGGGTGTGCATTATTTACTAATAATTCCATGGACCACAGTCACATATGCAGACATTGTTCAGAGGTTGTATTTCAAAAAAATTGTCAGGTTTTGTCTGCAAACAACTCCCATGTGTGGGACTAGTTTTTTTTACTGATCTCATTTAAAAGCCTTTTGTTTTGTTTTTTGACTGCAGGCTGACTAAATCATTTGATATTCATAAGGCATATAATGGGTTAAACCTGACTGGAACTACTTTAACTGTGCATTTATCTGAAAATAAATGCACGCCTTAGAATGTTAATCTGTCAATGAGAATCAAGCATATAATATAATAGATAAACTATAGATGTTGGATTTTTTTTTTTTTTTACATTTTAATTTATTGTGGCTCCGAACCAAAGATAACTCCAAAGGCTTTAAAGGTGAAATCGGATTAACATTTCTCTTGTAGATTTAGTATTTAGGGTTGTATCTGCCAGCTCAGAAAAGTTGGAAACAAATACAGCCAGTTTGTTCTAAAGTAAGTTTTCAAATGTGCCATCATTTGATCTGATCTGTTGGTTTTGACGAAACTAGCTAGTTCTTTTAATGTGCCCAACTCTAAGCAAAATATGGATTCCGCCCTACTTCCACCACTTTTTGTAAACAGATAGCATAGCAGCTTAAGAAGGTGCCTTTAGTTTTTGTGTTTGTACAATGAAGCAATCCTGGCATGCAGCCTACGCTCTATATGGATGTATAGGATCACAGGCACCCTTACACACAATCATAGCTTCAGAAGTGGCAACAGTGAAATGCCTTTAATTTTATATTCATTCATTCATTTTCCTTCGGCTTAGTCCTTGATTATCAGGGGTTGCCATAGCGGAATGAACCGCCTTTAATTTTATATATGAAGGGAATTTTCCAGAAAGAGAAGGCAAAAGCTTACTTGTGTGTGCAAAACATTTTTCGATAGACTACTTTTCAAACCTTGGTCAATACGAAGATGGACTAACTATCTAGCTAACTTCAGTTCACTCCTGTTTATAATATCAGATCATCATCTTTCAGGTGCAGAGGTATGTTTGTCTGTGTGGTGTCGTGGTTTTTATATTAACCAACACAGACTGTGCAGCTGAAAATTCTAATCCACCAGTGTCACTTTTTCCAAGAGTGACACTTTTTCCTGATTCAGAAAGGAGGAAGTGGTAGTTCGAGGCTCAGCTAAGTGCAGTTTGTGTAGGTGCTGGTTTTGCTACCTCAAGAATGGATTAGTGAGGGCCAGGGTAAACCAGAGCTCATTATTATTTAAAGAGACCGGGGTGGGGTTTTTTCAGGGTAAAAAAAGGTATTTATTTACACCACATTTGAAGAATTTAACCAAAGTAAGTTTAAGGCTTTTCATTAAGACTCTCAAGAATCATAGCAATTTGTGAAAAATGGGCACCCGATGTCATCTTTAAACACTATTTTGCTCTTAATTTATTACATTTCTTTGTTAAAAGGTTTTAAACAAATTGAAAAAGATTGAGAACGATTTAACGATTAAGTCATTTTTTTATTTGTAATTGCATTATTTTCCATCTTTTGTATCCTCAATTTAATTGCTATGATAAAGAAATTCTAATTTCAAAGATGGAAAACTACCATAAAGACATGCTAACTAAAACTAATAAAGCATAAAAACTAAAATTTAGTTTAAAACAGAAAAAATTATTAATAAATCATTAATTTTAATAAGAATAATAATAATAATCATATTGTGACTCCCATAATTGCAATCAGACCATGAAGTGCCTTAAGATTCCCATCCCAGTATGGTGTAAAGACCAAGTGAGGATGGCTTTACAGTAAAGCACATTTAGATTGGACTGATCCATAAGATTGACAGCTTCTGCATTTACTGTTCACCATAGAATAAAAGTGCAGGTTTTGTTTCATTTGATTCCATGTCAATCTGAGTAGGCCTTTATGTAGCCTCACCATTGATCTACAATCAAACTCTCGCATTGCATAACGAGACCAAAGCAGCATTTGAAAGACAGCTGTCAATCATCCACTTGATAGAGTGAAGTATCTTCACATTTACCTAAAACAATGTCTTTATTAGGATTCCTCAAAGCAACCAGGAATACAAACTGTAACAAGATGCAAACAACAGGTTCCTTTCTTTGTATATCCTTCGGAAAAGCCAACAGACGAAGAGTGAAACGCAAAATACTTTCCTCTTTACAGACAAGTGAGGTTACCTGTACAGTCTCACCTTACCTAAGTGTGCTTAAATCGGTAAACCCATGAAATGCTGGGAAATGATACCTACAAACAGAAGGGGATGTAAGTGTTTAATAATTTAACTTTAATCTCCTGTGATATAAATAGAAAAAAACAAAAAACAGAGTTTTGGGGACAGTGTTAATTAAAGATCTCCTGTACAACTACAATAAGTGCAAACAGATATTTTATATACACAATTGCACATATGATTTGGGATTCAGTAAACCAAATAAATAAATAAACAAACAAACAAACAAACAAACAAACAGTGCGTTGAAAATAATTTGCATCGCCCATTTGGGGACAAATAAATCACAGAACGGACTCTCAGGACAGAACAGAAGACCGAATGCAAACGCAGGTATCAGGAGGAGAACATTGGAGATTTGTGTGATAAACAGATGCACTCAGATCCGAAGGTTTAATATCAGTGATTAAGCCCTATCTGGCAACCCTGAGACAAAAACAACTCCATTTCAGCACGTTCGACTAAGCTGAACATTCAATTGGAATTAATGGACCAAATCAGACGATGAGCACCGTGAGGCTTCGCAAAGCCTCGTTGGAGTGCGTACAATCTGCAGGGTTTTGATTCTCGATGAAGCTACTTAACCGAGATGCACTTTCTGTTACCAAATAAATGCAAATCTAGGGTATTCAAAATCTAGCGCAATGCCTTGTGTGCATTATAAAATGAATAAATGATATGCTACAGATGATAGAACAGCCGAAAGTACAAGGAGAAAAGCAAATCTACACGTGTCGAAGAGAAACAATAATTTCACAGCATTTCAAATGTTCAATTTATATTCTGATAGTCAGATGCCATCCATGGTTTACATCGTCATAATAACATATACATTATCGATTGTTATTAAAAAAAAAAAAAAAGTCATATTACACCATGAAGAGCTTCACTGTGATATTCAGTCTCTCTCTTCTGAAAATCCCCCTCTGTGTCCACCATCTGGTTGAACACAATCTGTGAATAATTTCTCAAATATACAAAAGTGCTCAGTCTTCAAGAAAGCGTAAAAAATGTCTATCTGGCCTGAAAAGCCTCATCTCCGCCCCATTTTTTTTTTTAAGGCAAGTGGTGACCAGTAGGTCAAAAGACTCTTGCCACAGAACCGTGCTGTAACATCTCCCAATAAATATTGCAACAAATAAATCCCCCCACATTTGAAACGAGTGAGCAGACTTAATGGCTTTTGGCATTTGTAGTTCCCATGAATGGCGAGAGCTTTGCTATTAATGTAGAAGGATGGGGATTTTCTCTCAACTATACATGGAAAGGGCACGAATGACAGAAGTATGCACTCAGAATATGTGGACAAGAAGTCATGTACATGAGTGTAAAGCATGCCAAAACATTAATTAAAAAAATAAAAATAAATAAAATTCAGAGATCTTTATACTACGTTTACGCAAATGCTTTTAAGACAGGACCACTTGCAGACCTCGTCCCTCATTTTCTCTCTGAACTGTAGTGGAGGTATACTGTAAACACTTTAGAGGGTGCTTGAAAAAGCCAATGAATCACAAACATCAAATTCTTCCTTCCTGCTATCCAGATTGAACAATGTCACACTCTAAACTCAAACAGCCAATTAAAGGTCTTCGAGTTTCAAGAATTTTAGAACTCCTGGTTGTTTTGGAATAAGTGAATTCCGGAATTGGACGGATTAGAGAGAGCGTTTTGTTCAGGCAAAACATGCACCCGGTATCTTTCGTTCTCATCAACACAACAGCGACGACACAATATGACACACCGGCACCAGTAAAATCTCATTTCCAAAATGCTTTTTTTTTTTTTTGACAAAGTTATATATATATATATCATCTTTATAAATATTTTCTGTGCTGTTGTGTCCTCTATCAATATAAATTGCAAAATATAGTGTCATATTTCCTACAGCTAGTTAATTCCCCATTGCAGTTTATGCTAACTAAATCATCACAAGATTGGATCCGTTAAAAATAATGTACAATTTTCGCTAAACTAAATGTTCGCAAACAAAACGGATGTCTGTACAAAATAATACAAATCCCCCCCCCAAAAAAAAATAACACAATCAATGTGTGTATTGTTAGCCACAGGAGTGCATAGATGCTGAGTTTGTGAAATGAGTCTGCGAGGTGTGTGTGGAAACCAACCGATTGGGTGACAAGTGAAGAAAGCTGATATAAACATTGATTTGTCTTTTTCTTCTTGGGGGTTGAGGTGATTGTGGGTGGAAATCATCCATGATGATCTGACCTACTTCTTTGTCCTTCCGCTCGAAATCCCAACTGAAGGAGAATACTCAGCGTTAAATTGTGTTTCCTTTTTTTTTCCCTTAAAACGAAACGCTAACCGATAAATATACAAAACAAAAAGTCCACTTTTTGTTGAGACCAAAAATGCTTCTAACACTTTGTGGTGTACATTCAGGAACATTCATATTGAAAGTGAAAAAAAATCTACGTAAAATAAACAAACAAACAAACAAAAAAATTATCACTGTAAGAGTTAACAATAAACATTGCCATAATAATAATTTATATTATATTACAAATTATTCCTAGTTTTTTTTTCTTCTTCTTTTTTGCAGTCCAAGGTCCCTGCCAGAGTAAGGTGACTTTTTTTAAAATATATATTTTTATAGTTTTTCTTTTGAGGGAATCCAGATGTAAGGTCCAGACTGTTCCTCTATCACCATCTTACACTGGTTATAAATGTCCTCTAGTGTGTCTCCTTGAACCAGCGCTAAGAGAGAGAGAGAAAAAGAGAGAAAAAGAGCTGACGTTAATAGGTTTTTATGCACTTTACGGAGAAACGCCTTCATCATTTTGCGCCACAAGAAGCACAAAACCCTGATGACAGTTTTATAATGATCGTTTCTGAACTTAATGGATCATTAGACACTTTATTGCTCATGGATTCTTCTACGTAAACAGTAAGAATAGCCATTTTACCCAGCAACTGAAAGAGTTTTTAACAAAGGAGAGAGAACTATGCAGCCTTTTCATTCAAAAATAACTTATTTAGAAAAAAAAGTTCTTCTATTAAGCTGGGTTCACACTAAACTTTTTCCACCACTTTGTTAAATTATATTAAGGAATGAATGTATAATGTAACCCTACTACTAATTCACTTTTGCTTGTGAATTCACCTCCCCCCCCATTTTTTCTCTTTCTGACTGTCAAGGTAAAAATACTACGTCTGTTACACTTTCTTCTTTAAAAATTTGTTTCAAGGACGTTGTTTTGTCTTAAAAAGTTCATCACAATAAAAGAAAACAAGTGTGTCGTGTCACTCAATCTAGTTTACTCGCTTTGTTTTATTTTACACATCATGTGAATCCTCTGGTTTAGTTGAAATTTTTATACTTGATTATGATTGAGACGAATTCCACGTGTTTGTGGCAAAAAACGTCACTTATTCTGACGTTCGCAAATTGAAATTCACCTCTATTTGCAAGTTTGCATTGACTTTATATGCAATTTATTCGGCCGAATACTTGAACTCACATTTGGCATACACTTCACGTATTGTTATTTGCGCCACCTGGTGGAAATTCGCCTCTATTTTCATATTTGCATTCACTTTGTATGTAATTTATTTGCATGAATACATAAATTCACATTTGGTGTGAACCCAGCATTAGAGTGTACAGCATTATTGGTAAAGCATCACACTTTTTAAAATCTCTTCTGGAAGCTTTCTTGTGGATGTAGAGCAAAAGAACAAACAAAGAAGAAAGAAATATCCTAGTCAGGTTTAAAATGTCCTCAAACAAAGCACAATGCTGAACTCTTTTTCGTATTCCTCCATACAGACTCGTGGGCTAATGCATTTTTCAAGAGAAAGCTGATGTGGTTCACTCAGGGGAACGCTTCAGCTCCGTGGCTCTGCTGTCAAATATGATGGATGTAACAGACTGCAATGGTTGCCCTCTGTGGTAATGCATATGCAACAGACTATCACAATATGCAAATGAGGTGATTTTGGACAGCCTCTGAGCGTAAAGCCTCCGCTTCGGGTCCTCTGGATGGATTGGGAACTGTTACCTGTGAAGTACTCGCCAAACTCCTGCTCCAGTTTCATGGCACGGTCGTATGTCTTTTTGGCCTGTTCCTCTGTCAACCTCTTATTCATTTCCCTGAAACGCACAGAAATACAAAAGTGAAGCAATCCCTGAGGCTCAGTGCAGAGGAATTTGTATTATTTATTGACTATGTAAGTGGTATAGGGTGGTAAACTTACATTAAGGACTCAATGGATCTAGGCTTTATAAAGATGGCAATGGGGTAGAGTTGTGCTACTTGTAGTCGTTTTATGGCATTCCCAGACACGTCAAGTATGCAGTGCTTACCCTAGAAGAGCAAAAAAAAAAAAAAAACTAGCTGAATAGTACAGCAAGTGGCCATTCACAAAAGCACACAAGAAAGAGGGTTGGCCTATGAGAAGTTGAAAGAAGTTCAGCAAATACTAGTCTTGTGAAAAATGGCTTCAAATATATTAAGTCCAACTGTTTACAGAGATACTCACAATACAGTTGAGTTTAAAATAAGTGAACAACCTATAATTTCCTAAATTTTGTGGTCACTCTATAGTCCCATTTGAAGTTATCCTAGTAAAATAGTAGTTTTTAAGCATATTTTATGAGTTGATCATATTCTAAAGCACAGTATAAAAAACTTAAATGAGATTTTAAAAAATAACACAAAAAAAATGATAGAACATTTTCACTTTCACATTCCTCACAATTTTTAATCTGGCACTGGTATTGCCAGATCTAAAATCTGGAATATAGTAGTAAATTCCACAATTGTCTGACAAAACCTATTTAACTGGCAGCCTATCTTTAAAGTTTTCACTGAATTTGCAAGATGCTATTAAAAGATTTTGAATATTAACAAATCAAGTGTTCATAAATTGTTCTCTAATTTGGATCTCCATTGTAGATCTGGACATGTTAAACTAGCTCGGCAACCAAAATTGTGACATCCACATTAGTAATGAAAATATTATGGTTGTAAAACATCAGCTACTGACCCTCTCAGCCACGTATTTGACAGACTGGACGCTGGTTCCGTACAGATTGTCATTGTACTGTCCAGCCTCAATGAATTTGTGCTCTTGGATGTCTTTCTCCATCTGTTCTCGTGAGGCCATAAAGTGATAATCTCTCCCATCCACTTCATAATCCCGCTTTGGTCTGGTAGTATCTGTGATTGTTAAAATAAATCCAGGGTTTAATTTTATAAGACTGGGTACTCAGTGCTACAGCAAATACAATTGGGGAATTATTGAGATTATTATCTGCATAAACATTCATGAGAAATTCCATATGTTGACAGAAGGCAAATATACTTAATATACAGATATACATGTCTAGCTGTTGGGATGACTAAGAGACAGAACAGCAGTAGTGATCTAAGCAGTATTACACATTGATTCTACTGCATGGATTAACTATATATAACAAGGAAGGACTGATGCTACAACATTTTGATGCGACTACATCTTGTAGACTACACTGCAGACTAATATTCTCACTTACCTTCTTGATCAGAACTGTTAGCAGCTTTTTTTAAATTATGAACATAAACAAAAATGGTTAAATAAAGAGTATGAACAACTGAAAATAACAAACAATAAAGTCTTAATAATGGAAAACATAAAAGAGCTCTGTGACACTATTCAACCAAATCTCAAATTGGGATTTTTATTGGGTTTATATGAAGACCTCCACAAAATGCCAATATTTTGGGTTATACGTACTGTTTAGCACATGGCAACAAAGCTCTTTCCCAAAAACATTATAAAACTGATAGGGAAATTATAAAACAAGGGGAAATTGTGGATTACTTTCAAGGTTTGCTTGAAGTGTTTTTTTTATTTACTCAGAAGATTAATATTAAATACTGAAAAGATCGCCAAGGCATCACATTACAGTGACCTAGATGAAGCTAATTAATCAGCACACCTTGAAGTAAGTGATTTCATAGATACAGCACGATGAAATGAGTTTTCAGAACTGCACAGCGAGAGTTATGAGCACCAGGGGACACTAGGGAACACCACGAACTCTTACGGTCTGGCCACTCAACTTACCATTTCATTTTGATGAACCCCATCAGCACAGCTATCAGCACAAAGGCTTAAAACCCCCCAAGACTACTGGATATAATTACAAACTAGCTTGGAGAAAGGTTTTTCTAACACTCCAGTTGAAAATTCATAACAGCACAGGTGAGAATAACACAGTACGCTATTGCTCAGTTGGGCTCTTTTGAGATTCTGGTTGAGTCAGCCTCTAATGAAAGTTAATTTGTGCATTCTAAAGATGAAACATTAGTAATTGATGGAAGATCCATTGGGAGACTAGTTTATCTGATAATCTAAACACCTAGGGAGAAACCACATGACATCTTAAGGGTACTTACGTGGCACACATGACCCAAACTTGTCAGGGAACTCAGAGATGAGATCATCGTTGATTCGGTCCTTCATAGGCCCCAAGATAATAACTGGTCTGGCGTAATTAACTGTTCAAACAGATAATACAGACACAGAACATGCTCTCTGACTCAAATCAAATCATTTTATACTTCATACATAGAGCATGACAGTGGAGAGGCACTTACTCTCTTGTCTGATGACAGGCTCATACGAGAGGATCAGTTCCTCTTGACTCCCTGGAAACAGAACAGAGAAATATACTTAGTGGGGTGGGCAACTGTAATAGGACTCAGCTTGCCTTCTGCAGAGGACAGGTGCTGGAGATGGCCACATTTGGTATGCCCTTCACCAAGGTCTTCCAGAGCGCAGCTCGAGTGGATGTGTAAATGAGTTACTGAGTATGTAATGTCATTATGTACTTGTTGACAAGGACATTTGGCTTAAAAAAAGAGAGAAATTTGAAAAAAAGAATGGCAAAATTGAGTTAGCGCTCATTTGGGAGATTAAAGGGATCGGGAGAACGGCTCTGTGATGATGACGGACAACAGAAGAGCAATTTAATCACGAATGAGACTGAAGTTTCAGACAGCGACAATACTAATTGAATATAATAGTCCAATTATGGGAAAACAGGTCCAAAGTGATGCTAGTTCTGAGGTGGTCTGTGCACACAGGGACATGGAGAGCCAGAGGAGTTTATTTTTAGCCCAGGGACGAACAGAAGCAGGCTGCCGCAGGAACACAATACGGTTATTATCCATCGATTCAAACCCAGATAGGATCGAGAGTTATTCTGAGCCAGGGATTCATTACTCTCATTGGCAGTGGTAACATTAAACCACACAGAATGAATCACACATGAATCAGCTTCTGTGTAGTGCGCCACTCTCACCAAGGACAATTTGGATGCTGTGAAAATGTTAGAAGACCTTTATTTGTGTACCTACTGCCATAAACAGATTGCACTGTTATGTCCATTTAAAGCCTTTAAAACATGAAACGTATTTTGAAGCTTTATTCAACAAACTAATGAGATGCCTATAGAGGCAGAATTTGAAGTCAGCAAAACAGATTTACAACACAAAGGCTGTTATAGGCAATCTAATTTTGCTGCTTAATGGTTCTTTTTCTTCTTTGCCAAATTTAAAAGAAAACACTGCATGCTAACATTACAGAACCAAGATAACCCACCAAGCAATTTTGTGTTTAATAGATGTCTAAATATAGATGTCTTGGCTAAAACAAGGCTACATTTGGGCTGTCAGTGGAAATCTAATTTACGTCTAACAATAGTCCAAAAATAGACTAGTAATCAAATAGACAGATTAGACAGATTTCAAATGTGTAGTCACTCATTCCCATACATTTGACGACTAATCTAGTTTTGGACTATTGTTAGACGTAAATTAGATTTCAACTGACAGCCCAAATTTAGCATTGTTTTAGCCAATAGATCTATGTTTAGACGTCTATTAGATGTCAATGAAACACAAAAATGCTTGACGGGATTAGACTGGAAATAAACATGTTATTCTACAGCTCCAAATGTAGATAGTAAGCAAAAAGATGGCTCACTTGGAAGAAAGTTTGTCTTTTACAGACTTCAATAAGATGTTCAGTGCATTAAAGAGCAGCCAAACTGAGTGGACAACATTTGTGAGGATTTTCCACAAGGATATGAGGGCTTAATCAATGGTTAAAGCTTGTGGTGGAGACAGCTCATATATCACTGGACAGTAACCTTTGCCCTCTGACCATGGCAGGGAGCCAGTTATTTATGCATGGACCTAAGAATTATGATTATTTACATCAGCGTAACCTTTAGAAAAAAATATTTAAAGTCTCTTATGCAATAGTGTGAAGTATTATTACAAAAACTTTTAAATAACTTTTTTTGGTTTGAATATAATTTACAATGTGTGATTTATTACTGTTATTGCAAAGTTGTACTGTCAGCAGCAATTATTCCAGAATTCAGCCACATGTTGCTTCAAATATTATTCTACCATTCTGTTTAGGTGAATCCATCCTTGATGACTAAAAATAAAATAAAATAAAAGTGTAAATGAAATGTTGCAGAAATATAACTCGATATTATAACTCGACTGTAAACATAAAATTGCCATGACTAACATTATTTTTCTTTCTGACATAAAAAAAAAAAACTGGAAATGATTCTTTCGTGATTGTTTCCGACAGCACATATAATTTTTCATCAGTGCCTTATCAAGAGAGTCCATTTCCAAAATAAATTAAATAAAAGCCACAAAATCCTATTTACTGGCCAAGGGGGAAACAAACAAGTCATCTTTCATTATTTTCAAGAAGGCACTCTATGGCTGTCCAGAACATCATCATGCAATATGACAATTATATGGCAAAACCTAATCTGTTCACAGTGACAAGCTCATCCAGTGAACTCTGTATTCACTCCCAGTCTGGAAAGCTGCCACTCTCAAGATGACTACAGAACCTGACAGCTAACGTTTTGGAAAGGGACTGCAGTACTACATCTCCAACTAAGTAGTACGTTCTAGTTTTCAAGAGTTTTCAAAGGTAATTATCAGACGCTCGCTATAAACTTTAGATAGTCTAAGTTGGTTGTACTGGACAAAATTAGGCTTGAGTTTCACAGGAAACGCAGGACATTTTTAGACACAGGAGATTAAGTTAGGGACGTGGTACACAGAAAGAGAGACAAAAGAAAAATCCAAGCTTTGTTTTCTGTGAACAACTTTGCATTCCACACTCTACGGAGTGTATTTTGGCACAAATACATATTAATTCATTGAGAATAATGCTAAGTGTTCTGTTGACTGATGTGGAGTCCCTCGTGTATGAATTTAAAATCAAATTTTAATAATTGTTTTGGCTAAATGTGCCTGGTGTGAACATAAAACAACATTGTGTCAAAAGCACAGAACAACATTTAGCACAGCACTTCAGAGACATCATAAAAGACAAAAGACTAGAAAATAACCTAGATGTTGATAAACAACTGTTTTCTGATTCATTTTCAATCGTGTATTTGTTACTTTTGATGTCTTTTATGTTCAAATCCTTTTTTAACAAATCCACCCATCAATGGGACATAAAAACAAAACAAACTGTTTGATTTACACTACTGGCTAAAAGTTTGGAATAACAAAATTTTTTATTGATTTATTAACGTTATTATGCTTAAAAAGGCTGTATTTTGAAGGACTGTGTGATGCTAAAGACATAAGAAATATTTACATCAGAGGATAAAATACATTTTAAAATATATTTAAGTAGACAACACCTATTTTAAATGATCATATTTAACAGTATTACAGTTTTTACTGTATCTGCATTTTTTTAAATAAATGGCTGTATATTTAAATAAATGTTTTTCCATTGTGTTGAACATGTACTACACATGTGCATGACACCACAGTCAAAAATTACATTTCTGTAATCTACACAGAGATGATAATGCTTTCATTTTCAAAAAACCTCTTAACTGTCGCCCCCACTTTTTAACATGTGGATTGCTGTAGCAAAGTAATGCTTTACGACTCATTTTTGCTAATTAATAAATAACTGTTGCTAAGTAACATCTATCAAAAAATAAAAACAAGTAACCAGATATGGAAACAAAAAATTTTAAGCTTTCAATTGATACATACAGTAGTTTGTCATGATTGCTTTGTTTAAGCTTTAAACATGTAACCGTAGATGGTCCCACAGGTTGTCAGGTGGCAGTAAATGTGTTTTAATCTATTACTCTTCCTACATAACAAAAGAACAACAGTAAAATAGGTATTCAGAAGACTTAGACCTTTCTAATGATATATAGTTTGTTGTGATTAGATTAGGATTTAATTGCAAAATCATGAGGTGACAGTTAGGGTGTACTCACACTAGGCTATCTGAACCGTGCCCAGACCTATTTGATCCCCATTTCCCAGTTCATTTGACAAGTGTGTGTGCTCTGAATCAGGCCCAGGCGCAATTAAGTTGGCCGGTCCTGGCTCGTTTGGAAGAGGTGTACCAGAGCGCGGTTCGGTTGGGCTTTGGTGCGGTACGCTTGTAGTGTGAGTGCAAAGCGCGAAACTGAAAACGCAACATTACTTTTAATATAGATTTTTTTTTAATCATTCCTACTCTTCAATGAACGTGAATTGTTAAAGTTTATTAAAGATACAAACCCCCTGCTGTACGTCCCCTAACCTGATTTCACCAAATAGGACATGTTCCTGGATTAACATCTATGTTGATCCTGGAACAACATTCCAATCAGCCAATCAGAATTAAGGGATACGTTTATCTTTTATGTTAAGTTAAGGCTTATGGTTAGGTATATGTACTTCTACATGATTGCTATCCAACTATTATTCCCCTCTGATTTTGGGAATAATTTACAGCTATGGTTGGGGTTTAGCGGTAGGGAATAGGTAGGGATTACATTTTCAAACAAAAATTATGTTCCAGGATCAACATAGATGTTAATCCAGGATCGCATCATACTTGGCAAAATCATGACGTGCCTGTACGTCAGCTACACCTTCAGCAAACCTCCTAATACGTGCAGCACGATGACTTACATTAAAATTTATGAGCGGCAAAAGTGGTGGATCTCTTCAGCAAAAAATGTGACTGTGTGTCACTGCATATCAAACGACTTAATAATACAAAACAATATAATTAAAGCAATCTCCATTGTATGGAGCGAGCACACTTCTCTTCTGTTAAACTGAACAGTCGCATCACCGATGATTTAAGCGTGCTTAGGCTCGGAAGGCAAAAAATGCAATATGAGTGCGGGTCGAGTAGGAACAATCGCGCCTGGGCACAGTTCAAGACAACTGTGCCTAGTGTGAGTAAAGGGTTAAATTCACAAATATAGACAAATGCATATATATTTTTTAAATGCTCATGCATGCAGCCTGGTGAGCATAAGATTTGAATTATTCCAATCTTTAAACCACTAGTGCACATGCCAATTTTGCCAATCTCTACGCAAAACTAAACATCATAAAAATGCAACACAAGAACAATCTCAAACATACAAACTAAACAAACGACATTTGACAAACTATTCCCACACATGTTATGTATGTTCATGCAACATTTGATCTACCCTAAGGATGACAATGCAGGAATCCCTAAAACACTGGGAACCTGTGGACCAACAAACATTAGTATTCTGACATGCAAACAGGCCTGTAGTTGACGCGACAGAAAAGAAAAACAAAAAAACAACAGATCTGAACTCAAATGTGCGCTTGGGAAAGGGGTATTGGGTCCATTCCTTAACACACTTACTCAGTGTCTTTGCTCCGTACCCGTCCTCCCCTATTCCAGAGATGTCCTACACCACACAGCCGATCAGGGGGGCGAAGAAAGAGAGAGAGAGAATGAAAGAGGATGGGAGACAGAGAGACAGAAGAATAGAGAGAGAGAGACAGAGAGAGAGAGAGAGAGACAGTAAGGTTGTTGGTGGGATGAGAAGAAGGAGGGCAAGGGCTTCCTGGAGCTACCTAAACACATCTAAACCTTTCACCCACCCCGAAGATGTGTGTGTGCTGTCATGTACCTACGTGTCAGGGTGCATGTGCAATTCTGGCTACTTACGTTCCGAGTCACTGCCGTCTTGCTCATCGGCGTCCTTGTTCTTGTAGAAAGGGAACTTGCGTGAAAAGATGAAGTTCTTTCTACGTTTTTCACTGAATGACTGTGCGGAAAGAGAGCATGGTGCAAACAGGGGGCTCTAAACGCTGTCACAATCATGCTGACAAAAACAACACAACGACCGGTGCTGGACATCAGGGACAGCAGGCAAACATCCAAGTGTCGTCTTTCGTTTGCATTGGCAGGACGCTTAGAAATTGAATTATCAATTGGCTCATTTTTTTTTCTGCACAAAACTAATTATGTTTTTTTCTTTTTGGCGTGAGCTGAAAGCACTTGAATAGGTGGTCTTTTGTGCGTGTCTGTCCATGACATCCCAGCACCTGAGCTGTTTTCAGACAACTCAAATGTATTCAAATTAAAACATGATCAACAGGAATGAACATAGAAGGGTGGTAAACAATGATGGCCAACTGAAGCTGGTTTAGTGCCATGCAGAGGCAAATGGGGAAATAATATACTAACATATATTTTATAAAAAAAAACAAAAAAAAACAAGCATGCAGGACAGTCCTATCTGGGTGACATGCTGACCAAAGGGGCGATATCTGTACTGCTTGTGTGTAGTATTATGATATTAGGGGTTAAAATGGTTATAAAATGCAAAGAAAAATAAACTAAGTAACATAAATGTGCATAAATGGGATTTTCTTGCTAATTTGTTCAACCGAAGCTCAATATGCTGATTTCGCTGATAAATTATGGTCTATAATGCAATGACGAAACCTGTCAACAAAATGTCCAGTTAATTTTTCACCCCAAGAGTAATAATAAAAAAAGAAATACAATTTTATGAGTAAAAGTCTTTTTAAAGGATTCATTATTATTACCAGATCTTTTTAGGAAAACAGCAAATAAGAACATCTTCCAAAGTACTGTAACCTGTACTATCTTATAGTATATATCTTTTAAGCCTAGGCCTGTCACGATATCTATTTTTGTTGTACGATATATTGCACCAAAATATATTGCGATAAACAATATTATTGTCATGTTAAGACCATTTTATGCCACTCATTATATAATGCCAGAATGACTATATAATATCATCACGATGCAAGTACACCCTTCCAAAGAACGCATAACATTTTATTCCTAAGAATATTTTATTTAATTATAGTTATTTTAACAATTTAATAGTTAAACATTGGAATCAGAATGTGAAAACGCATATCCTAAATAAAACATAATGTTAACAAAAAAAGTGCAAGGTAAAAAGTAACAGAGGCTGCAATATCTGCTACCAGATCTATCTATCTTGTTGTGCGATAAGTCCATGTATTGATTATTGTGACAGGCCTATTTAAGCCCCTAAAAAGTAATATGTGTTGCTTATAATAAGTGGACATGGCAACACTCTGTCCAATGATGGTTTAATTAAAATTACAGACCACACTGTAACAGGGCTTTGGTCCTCACAATGCAATTTCAGGTGTGAGCAGTGGTACAACACAAACATAAAGATAAGACACATAATTTTAGAATTTTGATGAATATGTAAAAATCAAATGTGCAGCGCATTTATTTTCGCAATAACAAAATAAACAAGTAAAAGAAGAGCTAAACAAATTTAGAAAGCATCTGATAATAGCAATAATGCATGCACAAGTTCTGCAAATTGGCAGATTTACAGTATTAAACCATAAAAAGCTGCCAAAATGTTGCTTTCAGTTAGAATTAATGGGATAGTTCACCCAAAACTGAAGATTCTGTCATAATTTACTCACACTTCACTTGTCACAAACCTGATTGAATTTTCTTTTTTCCATTGAACACAAAAGAAAATATTTTGAAACATGTTGGAAACCTGTAACCTTTGACTTCCATAAAATTAGTTTTTCCTATATGCAAGTTAATGGTTACTGGTTTCCAACATTTTTCAAAAAAATAAACTCATAAAGCTATGAAACCACAAATTTACATTTTTGGCCAAATTATCTCTTTAAACTTTAATTTCAACTAATTCTTGTGAGTTATTCATATATACCAGATATTGATAGACTGAACTGAGAAAATTTCCATGTCACCAAGAAGGTGGAACTGCAAAGCCACACCCCACTTATTACATAATTGCAATGGACCAATGATAGTTCGAAGGTGTTTAGCAGACAGCCTGAAATGAACTTTGAACCAACTAATATAATTGCTTATTCTTTGATTTATTTTTTATATTAATAAAAATATATCATGATGTCTAATGGTTCTAAAAAAGCAAACATATGCAAATATTAATATGCAAACATAATTTTATGCATTTTTTTCCCTTATGATTTTGGGGTGAAATACAACCCAGACATTTTTTAACGAGGTTCACGAATAAACATTTGCCAGTAAATATGCTTTTGTGTGTATTTTGTGTGTTTTGCTTTCATTTTATAATCAGTGTAGAAATGTAACTAACCGCACCCCTGCTAGCGATTAAAGCAAATACTCATAATTTTCATGACTCTAATCCTCTCTATCATAAGCCTTGTAAACAATTCCGATCAATGTCTTTTCAAACAACACTATAAACCCTAAACCTGAAATGATACATACACAAGTTGGTGCATTTGAACACAAAGACGAAAAGCACACAACAAAATCCTCAAGTAATCCATCAGTGCCAACACCCCCACTCCTCTCCCGTCTTCAAAAGAGAGACAGAGGGGGAAAAAAAGAAAAAAAGACAGAAACAAGAAAGAAAGGGAAATTTGCAGTCCTGCCTGCGATGTTGCTATGGATACAACTGGGAATCATGAGGCTAAAAAAAAAAAAAAAAAAAATCGGCGCTGCGGTTTTGTGCCAAACTAAAAATACATCCTGCATCCTTTAGTATTATCTGCTTTATTTCTCAAATACGCACACACACATAAGGTAATATTTGCTACAGGTGACCTTACTGATCTCATAAAAGACGCATTATGAGATAAGTCTATGCGTAAATATAATAAGTGTGTGTGAGTTGTGCTGCAGTAGCGATGCTGCTGAGAGTGAGTTGTCACACTGCGGCAGAAGGACAGAAGGAGTCTTACACACACACTTTTATTCTGACTGACTGACTCAATGACCCACCAGCGCATCCTGAAATGGGAAAGTAAATTCAAGATGATGGGGCACGACAGGAGCTAAAGCGGATAAAGAGACTGACAGATATTAAACTGGATGAGTGAGGAGACGCCACAACCTGGGATGCTGCTGAACTTCGTCTAAACTGTCATTAAATCATCAGGCACTTCCTGAAAACTGGGGCGAAGAAAAAGCTGGGATGTTGGCACTGATCAAATCAAGCGGACCACTCGATAAATGGAACGCTTACCCCTTTAGAATCCAGGCTGCCGGGTTTTGCGTTGAATTTAACCGTCTTCAGACGAGCTCGCTCTTTTCTTTCCACCCTGAAACACAAATGGAAATAAAGTCGCAAGTGAACTTATATTACCTTTGTATGGTTTTCACAAAAATATGAATCAGCTTAATTGTGATTGTTATTGTTAATAAATGTTTATATTGAGCACCAAACTGCATATTAAAATGATTTCTTAAGGATCGCGTGACAGAACACTGGAATAAATCAGTTAATTGATCTTAAGATATGCAAATATAACAGTATAAATAGTATTTCATAATATTACAGTTTTCATTTACATTTGATTAAGCAAATGGTAAAAAACATTTTACAGATCCTAAACTTTATATAAATCTAAATCTAACATAAAAAAAACACTCATAATTTAGTTTTAAATAAGCATTTTGCACCTGGTTTTTCAAATCAAACATACTTTAGCTGACAATTGTTAGTCTGCATGTTAATCCAGATTTAGAACTGATAAGCAAAAATATGTTAATTATTAGAATAATTAACACATTTTTGCTGCGATGAAGCCTTTTCACATGGAAAGAGCAGGAAAAATACAGTTTTTCTTTGTATGTTCTCTTTAAAGATCCAAATTAAATATAGGGCAGTAGGGTAACGATTAGAACAAGGCTGTCACTTGTTAATTTAGTGCAATTAATTATAAAACAAAACATAATATAATAAAATATTAACTTGACATACAGCCTTGAAAAAGGTTGCACTCATGTTATGTCTTTTTTCTAATTAATGAAGATTTAATAGTGCTGCTCTAACTAAATACTCATACATGCAATTCATTAATATATTAATATGCTATATATATATATATATATATATATATATATATATATATATATATATGGCTGCACGGTGGCGCAGTGGGTAGCACGTTCGCCTCACAGCAAGAAGGTTGCTGGTTCGAGCCTCGGCTGGGTCAGTTGGCGTTTCTGTGTGGAGTTTGCATGTTCTCCCCGTGTTGGCGTGGGTTTCCTCTGTGTGCTCCGGTTTCCCCCACAAGTCCAAAGACATGCGCAATAGGTATATATATATATTTTTTTTTTTTACAGTTTTACAAGCTGTGTCCCAATTGGCACACTATACACTATGCACTTATGCACTAGCACAGCATAGTATATAAATGTAGTGTCGTCCCAAATGGAACACTAACGTTTTTTTACTAAGCAGAAATTCAAACTGTTTCCCAGATGATGTTTGATGGTTGCCAAATTAGTGAAATAAATGACCATGAGTATAATCACATTCACCATCGAGAGGCGGTATAATCACTCTCGTGGGACAACTTTGCTTTCACAATCCAAAATAAATAAAGTAATTCAATGTCAGTGCCCAAATGCTCTGCCCCTTCTGCTACGTGAGCAAAGCTGTGGCTGTTGAGCGCGTGAAGTGTCCAACATCCCACACTTCATTTTAACGGTTGAATAAGTGCATCATCCGGGTATTTAAAGTGCACTTATTCTTTTTAGGATAAAAAGAATATTTCAGTGTGAACGCACTACTTACACTATTTATACTACAAAATGGCATAGAATGGTGCATAAGTATGCGATTTGGGACACACCTACAGTCTAAATTATTAGCCCTCCTCTAATTTTTTTTTAAATATTTCCCATGTTTAACAGACCAAGGAAATTTGTGCAGTATTTCCTATATATGTAAATATATTTTTTCTTTTGGAGAAAGTTTTATTTCTTTTAGTTTGGAAGAACTAAGAACTTAGAACTAAGAACCCCCTTAAGAAACATTTGTTTTGAATTTTCAACAGAACAAACCACTGTTATACAACAAACTTGCCTAAATATCCTAACTTGCCTAGTTAACACAATAACCTAGTTAGGACTTAAAAATTGCACTTTAAGCTGAATATAACTATATTAAATAATAATAAAATAATAATTTTGACTTCAACTGTGTATACATATATACACTGTAAAAATGCTGGGTTCTACACAATTCTTTAATGTTGTCCCAACACAAATCGATTACGTTAACTTAATTACAAATTTAAGTGGACTGAAAATAAACCAATTAAGCTGTCCCCCCAAAAAAACTCAAGAATTGTGTTGATTCAGCTCATTTTAAATAAATAGTTTGAACAGGCAGCCCATTTTTATTTTCCACTGTATAATATATCACTCAATATCATTTTCACTATTTTTGATTCGATTTTAAATGTCATGCTCTAATGAATTCCAGTTTTTGGCTGAAGATTTCAGACGATGCCAAATATGAGTTGACACTTTATAGAAATATTATTCTTAAAGCAATTAATAAATATCAAAAGGTTGTAATAAATGCTAAAGCTCACCTCCTTTTGCTGGGAATGACGCCCATCTCCTCACTGTCCCCCTCGGGCGTCACTCTCCTAGCCTGCCACCATTCATCATCAGACGCATTGATGACGTGAAGGATGTCTCCATACCGGAAACTGAGACCCTGACTGGGCAGCCCACTGTCCTTCGCTCGCTCATAGTCAAACAGAGCCCTGTGAAAACACACACACATACAAATTTAAAATTATTAGCCTTCCTGTGATTTTCTTTCTTTTTTGAAAATATCTCCCAAATAATGTATAACAGAGCAAGGGATTTTTCACAGTTTTTTCCTAAAATATTTTTTTCTTCTGGAGAAAGTCTTATTTGTTTTATTTCGGCTAGAATAAAAGCAGTTTTTGATTTTTTCAAAAACATTTAAGGTCAACATTATTAGCCCTCAAGCAATCTTTTTTTTTTTCATTATCTACAGAACAAATCACTGTTATACAATGATTTGCCTAATTACCCTTTGCCTAATTAAGTCTTTAAATTACACTTTAAGCTGAATACTAGTATCTTGAAAAAAACTTATAAAAAAATTATGTACAGTCATCATGGCAAAGATAAAATAAATCAGCTATTACAAATTAGTTATTAAAACTATTATGTTTAGAAATGTGTTGAAAAAAATTCTTTCCGTTAACCGAAAATTGGTGGAAAAAAATATACAGGGGGGCTAATAATTCAGGAGGGCTAATAATTCTGACTTCAGCTGTATATATATACTGTCAGATTTATAGAGCCGACACATTCAGCCATCTGTCACTAAAGCAGTCTTGAATTGGCAGTAATGGCTGACTCGTCTAGATACTGCATGCGTGAAATGTGCAGATATGGCTGTGAGAGGCACAGTAAGTGCTACTCGCAATGGTCAGCAAATATTGTAGAGTCGCAAAATATCTGTTTGGCATGATGGGGATGTGATTAAAACGATAACCTAATGCTTCGTTCCATTGCTGTGTGAATCTTTACACAGCCATCAGTTTATTTGCACATTCTGGAAGAACTTGCATCATGTTTTTATGCAGGCAGTTTCGTATTATTTGAATATTTCTGTGGGGTGCGAGTGCAGCAGCATTCTCAGTCTGTTTTAAAAATAAAATGGTGAAATAAAGGATTTAGAACTTTTCAGGCACTTTCCGCTGCAATCATTTCAAGCCGTAAACAATGAGTACAATTGACGGAAAAAAACAACAAAAAAGTAACATAGTAGCAAAAATAATGCAAAAAAAAACCCCAAATAAAAAAAAATAATAATAAATACATAACCTTTAAAATATTTTAGGGTCACTAAGGTTTTTTTTTTTTTATTTAGTAAGTTTTTATTGTTAATATTTTATTATTTATTAAAACTGTATTAAAATTTTTTTAATTATTAGTTACATTTTTTATTCAACAAGGACTCAATAGATCGATGAAAATTGACAGTCAAGATATTGATGTTGCAAAATATCTTATTAAAAAAAAACCCTGCTATTTGAAGTTTCTAATTCTCAAATAATCTCAAAAAAATAGAATGCATTAGGAAAATAGAAAAAAATATATTAGGGAGAAAAAATTATAAAAAATAATTAAAAATTTAGACCGATAAGAATAACTTGACATTGAAAACTACAAAAAAAATTACAGTGCAATCTTTTCTTTTTTCATTTTTTCCTATTTTAACCAAATTAACAGGTCATAACAGACTTGTTTAAAAAATGAATTCAATCCAGATTTTTTGAATGTGAACATTTAAACATATTATACAACACATTTCCCATCATTTTGACTGTGAAATCCCAGCTCCTTCACAACATGGAAAACCTCCACTGAGAGAGAAGCACAGATCAGAAACGTGAAGCTCTTTGGAAGACGATCACAGTTTACAAACACTCTCCTGTCGTCTGAAGTGGGTGAATCACTGAATAAAGCTCTCATTCATCCTCTTATAGATGAACACTATCCACAGAAACAGACACTGCTTCAGGAATAACCATCATTCATTTACAAATAGGCACAAACACAGGCAACTACTTAAAGAGCAGATTTTACACTGATCATGCAGGCTCATGAAAAAGCAGGATAAACAGAAAAAAAGGGACTACAGGCAAAAACGCACCAGTCAGTTTAGCCTATTTGGGCTTTTCATTGAGTATTTTTCCAGTTTTTAAATGTTTCTGTTGTTGAATTTTGTAATCATTTTTATTTTGTTTCAATAGATTTGAGTTATTGACATTTCTAAGCGCCTTTTTCTTAAAAAATATATATATTTCCTCCTGCGTTGAGACTTAAATCTCCAATTCAGCAGCACTAAAACCTCACAGATTTATTCATATCTATATTCAGAATTTTTTTCTAGGGGTTATCGCAATAAATAATTTGGCTTATTATATAAAATATTTTGTTCTACAACAAAAATTATGTAGCGAAAAAAATAAATCCATAAAATCCACCCAGTAAATCATTGACTCTAATAAATAAATAAATAAATAAATAAACGAAACAAGAATTTTGAATCTTATTTAATCCAGATTTTTTTTGTGGTAGAAATGTATGCAAATAAGTGGCTATTTAATAAAACAACATTTTATTAATATAATATGCTCATTTGCATATTCAAGTATTACATCTTAGATAAAATGTTTTTTTTTTCCACCTGCAGTTTCTTAAAATTCTTTATTAAAACAGAGATATCTTGAGGTGTGAAACGTGTCCGATTTACAAACCCGTATGCACTCAAAAAAAAGTACTTTCAATAAGTCAAAATTCAATGCTTCTCATTTACGGTCACGTTTTTTTTTTTTGTTTTTTTTTGCTTATCTGCCTCCAGCAGGGCAGTGTGTATGATCAAGCAATGAAACACTGTAAAAGAAAGCACTATAGTTCAGACAGACAGGCTGACAGAGTGCCCTAAAAGCCTGCTCTACTGAGTACACAATAGCGGAGATAACCACAATAATGGCCATTAAACTTGTTTCTCTAGGTGCATTTAGTCACTGCAAGCTTAGCAGAAACGCTTTAACACAGAGCTGCGATAAGCAGAATCAGAGTTAGCAGTGCATGTTTATTTCTGTTCTCTACACCGCGTCTTATTCAGTTTGGGTCAATAAGAACAAAGGTGAAGGCCAAATAGCCCTGAAATCTAAAACCATGTCCTAACTACACATGACACAGCACCATGTCAAAAGGATTTTTTGTCCTAACCATCTGCGAAGGCGGTGTGCGGAATTTCAATTTTTGAATGCTTTATATTTCCAGAACGTCGTGGCAGAACAACAGCATATACTACTATGACAAAAATTACCTCAGGTACTGATTATGTGCTTTATTCAGTGTAAATGCTGACAGTGTGAGTTTAAATACCATTTTATATTACATTTATTGACATACTACTGAAAGCAGCAGCAGATAGTTCACCTCAGATCTTAGAAATAACATAACTAGCAGACGGTTTGAAAATGAAAGTCAGAACTGCGACTCATGCAAACCAACAACAACAGTCACTCAGTATTAATAATGTTAAAGAGGAGTAATTTTAAGGTGTATTCATTAGATTAAAAGACTTTCGTTGGGGAGTGCAGTGGCTGAAATTTAAACGTTTCTCTTATGTAGTATATCCTTTGGGGCAGACAAATTGCTTGTTACTGGAATCCTGTCGCGTATTGTTAAAACACGGTGTAACAGTAACTACTTGTTAATTGTTGAAAAAATATGTTTAGAAAATTGTATTTCAAAACTGTTAGTTTGCTATCTTTGAGAATGTAATAGTTGTGTTATTAGTTTGAATTTGTTCATATATAAAAAGTTTGCATTTGGATTTTAGTATTTTTTTTGTATTTGTCATTGCTATATAGTTTAATATATAGCTATATAGTTGAATATTAACATTTTCAGTTTTTTCTAGTTTACATGTTTTTTTAAACTAACAAAACTTAATACATTCATGTAAATGAACCAAATTTGAAATGTGTAACATTTATTTTCTTCACATGAAAGTAGGCAGAGCTAAATATATCTTTTGGTGCGGCTGCTCAGCGCAGCTCTTTGATTGGTGAATTTTTTTGTAGAGCATCATGGGTAATGTAGTTTCTCTGTACAAATGAAAAAAACAACACTTTTGTTATTTAAAAAAAAAAACTGATGAATTTATGCAAACAGTTTATACAAAGATATACAATTGATAAGTCAAATAAAATAATAAAATATAAAATGAAATATAAAATAAAATAAAATAAAATAAAGCAATAGGTTTGATGGCAAATTGTCACTATGCATTATACCAAGGACAAATCGTAATAACTGCAAAGAACATGATATGCGCTGTACAAACACAAACTGTTAGCTTGAATGTCCTCATTAACCTCGGATTCATTACAGTATAAAACACACACAGGAACACAAGCCCAGGAGAAAAAAGCACATGTTCCCGCTCATTGGCCAATTAAGACACTGAGGTTGTTATAGAAACTGCAAGCTATGTACAGTGCAGATAAATAATATTTTATCTGCTTGTATGCTGCATCTTCTCAGCCCATTACAATCAATTCATTTCTCCATGGTGTTATTACAGCAGCGATGCTTTTCAAGACAGGTCTAAAAAAATCAGCATGTACTGACAAAAATGCACATTTTAATTCGACACAGACTGAGTAATGATCTCTCCCCTCTGCGGACATTATGAATGCCTATGATGATAAATGCAACATATTTTTGTCTGTAATGCTTTCAGCTGGAAAAAGAGGTGCGGTGGATTTATGAACAACCTGACAAAACAATGGAAACATTTTGTATTGCATGAGTTCTAGCTTATTGTTCAGAGATACTGACATTTATGTGGATAATGTAAGTCATATTTATTATAATTTACATAATATTCTAGTATTTGGTTTCTATTTTTATATGTACATTTTTCAATTTAGTGTTAGTGATTTTATAATTATTTGTAACCACAACAACATCAGTTTACAAATCTTTTAAGTCATTTTTTAACATCCCCTCTCCCAACAGTGTGTCAGATGCAGTCATATTTTCATTCATTCATTCATTTTCCTTCAGCTTAGTCCCTTTATTCATCAGGGGTCGCCATAGCGGAATGAACCGCCAACTTATCCAGCATATGTTTTACACAGCGGATGCCCTTCCAGCTGCAACCCAGTACTGGGAAACATCCATACACACTCATTCACTCACATACACTACGGCCAATTTAGTTTATTCAATTCACCTATAGCGCATGTCTTTGGACTGTGAGGGAAACCAGAGGAAACCCACACCAACACAGGGAGAACATGCAAACTCCACACAGAAATGCAAACTGACCCAGCTGGAACTTGAACCAGCGACCTTTTTCAGCGACAGTGCTAACCACTGAGCCACTGTGTCATATGTTTGCTATCATAAATTCAATAAACACAAACAAATAAAATGAGCTCAAAAGAGTCAAAAACACAGCTTAAAATAGAATAATAATACTTTTACTGTGCGTCTCACCACAAATGCCTTATTCAGCGTCCTGCAAGAATGACAAATATTTTCCCCACCTTCTCTGATAAACCTCCAATTTACATTTTTGACTTTAGATAATATATTTAGTTTTAGTTATTTATAAGTATATATAAATTCTCTCTAAATAAAATAGTTAAATGGGAATTTAATAGGAATTATTTTAATTTTGTTTCAATATGATATTAAAGAGGGGTGGCGCAGTGGCTCAGAGGTTAGCACTGTAGCCTCACAGCTAAAAGGTCGCTGGTTCAAGTCCCAGCTGGGTCAGTTGGCATTTCTGTGTGGAGTTTGCATGTTCTCCCCATGTTGGCATGGGTTTCCTCCGAGTGCTCCGGTTTCCCCCACAGTCCAAAGACATGCATGCAGGTGAATTGAATGAACTAAATTGTCCGTAGTGTATGTGTGTGAATGAGTGTGTATGGATGTTTCCCTGTACTGGGTTGTAGCTGGAAGGGCATCCGCTGTGTAAAACATATGCTGGATAAGTTGGCGGTCCATTCCGCTGTGGCGACCCCTGATGAATAAAGAGACTAAGCCGAAGGAAAATAAATGAATGAATGATATTAAAGATACAATTTAAACAATATTAGTTGTACTTCTACTTATGTATTTTAAATTTTTATTTATTATTATTATTATTATTATTACTTTATGAGATGATATATTTATGTTCTGTAAGTTCTTAACTTTTAACTTTACCTGTTGTCATTTTAATTTATACTGTATTAATATATTTATGTATTTTTATTTATTAATATTTTTTTTCATATTTTGTGCAATAAAATGTTTTATTTTAACTAACAAACAGTTTTGATATTTTTACTTCAGTTTTATGCAAAAGTGCTGAAACCACAGGGTTTTGTCTTGTGATTTATTGTGTGGGTCTTGCAGAAGAGCTGCAGGGTTGAATCTCGGTGTAACAGCAAGAGAGAGAGAGAGAGTATAGGTGTGTGTGTGAGTGTGCGTGCGTGTATGTGTAATATACAGCGCTCAGCAGAAAAAGGAACATCCATGTGTGGTGAAGCTCATGGACAGCATTTTCCACTACAGCAAATGTGTGTAACATAATTGGTTAATAGTGAGTGCTGCCTCAGTCTTTGCAGAGAAAAAAACAAACAAACAAAAAAAACCATGAACATAGTATTTGCAAAGCAGCGAGATAAAAGCTGAAAAAACCCATCAGCATGGGAAAAAAGAGAAAACAGCACTACATCTACAACAGGCAAACTAGCAGAAAGTGTCAGAGTGCTGGCCAAGGTGCGGCTAATGTCCTGCTTTTGCTTGTTACAGAGAAATGTGGCGTTTAAAAGCCCCCTGAGAGTAAAGCTGAGTGTGTAGATCAGCAGCCTCATCACAAGAAGAGCTGGACTAGTGAAATCACAGCACTCCGGCTGACATTTGCAAGAATGAATTACAAACACTGCTGCAGCTCAGGAGAACTACAGTACTTTTACATTTGCTGGAAGAAATGTGAGAATGCTTCTTAGTATGAAAAGTCACAATGTTAAAATGGTTACATGTAGGCCAGTGGCTCCAAAGTGGGGGTCACTTGTGATTACCAAACATCAAATACATTTTATTAGAACTACTATACTATTAGAATTAGTATATTTTATCCCTATATTAACTAACAAAAGATAAAAATAGCAGTTAATTCATTTATTCATTCATTTTCCTAAGGCTTAGTGTCTTTATTCATCAGGGGTCGCCACAGCGGAATGAACCGCCAATTTATCCAGCATATGTTTTACACAGCGGATGCCCTTTCAGCCACAACTCAGTACTGGGAAACTAGTAGTTAACAGTTATATAAAAATACAACAACATGTCAATGCAAATACATCAGTCTTTCGATGCCATTGAATTGCGACCTCTGGGGCGATTACGTTAGACATCTTTTCGGCACTCGCATACATTAAAAAATAAATACATTAAACATGCATTTATACACAATGTATTTGGATAAAAGTCACGACTGAACGTGGAGGATTATCTCTGAGGGGCAGTCTCCAAAATTAGACCAAAAATGAACTTGCCGTGCTCGCCCATCTCATTTTAACAGGTGAATAAGTGACTAATTACATGACTATTAGATTGCCATTGCAGTCTAACAGTCATATAATTTGTATTTTTATAATCACCTCTGAGTATTATCGGGATCATGAGTCACTGGCATTGCTATTTTGAGGGTCGTGGGCTGAAAAGTTTGGGAACCCTGATATAGCCAACTGTAATACGCTCAAAGTGGTTGCCAGGGCGTTGCTATGCAGTATTCTGAGTGGCTGATGAGGTGTTTTGTGTGATTACTTATTGCCAAAAGTAAAAAAAAAAGAAGCCCAGACTGGTTGCCCATTTCTCTTTGTTGCAAGCATGTTGCTATAGGTTGTTAAAGTCCGAGTGTAATCAAAGTTTATTTCTCACGTGCACATTGTTATACTTTCAGTGAACAATTCATCTGTGCAAGTTAATGCAAGTTAATCCATTGAAACAAAACAGTTTGTTTTGATAATATTCGATCAAAGTCTGACCATTTGCTTTGTTTTTGGATTGGCGGTCCTTCTCTGTGGATATCAGTTGATGGCTTCAGCCACAATATCCTTAACCACACGCCCTTACCGTTAGTTTGCTATGAGGGAATGATGCGCAAAAAGAAAGCACTGCCCCCTACTTAATATTCTGTTTCAGCAGGAAATACATCAACATACTGAAATAAAAGTATCAGCGACTTCTGATTCACGCTGACATCAAGATGTTGTTACTGGTTGCTAGGGGATTGCTATGAAGTTGCTAAGGTGGTCTGAGTGGTCAGTAAGTGGCTATTGGGTCACTGCTTACAGGCCTGAATTAAATAAGATTACCCAAATGCTTGTAAGATCAAGTCAAAAATGTTGGTATACGGTTGCTAAGGTGTTCTGAGCAGTTGTGAGGGTGTTCTTGGTTAAAAGTAAGTCAAAATAGATCATTCCCAAGATTGCTGCCTGTGTTGCTATGCATCTAATAAGGTGTTCTGGGTGATTACTTGGGTGCTTTTAATGTTGATGCCAACAGGCTTAATTGGGAAAATGAATAACCCCAGATGTGGTTGTCAGGGTGTTGTTATGCAGTTGCCAAAGTGTTGCTGAATGGTTTCTAGGTTATTCAGGGTTAATCTTCATTTTCAATTGTTAAAACAACTGTAAATACAAGCATGTATTAGGTCAGAATGAAAACCTGGGTCTTCTTTCCTGCTAAAAGAAAATTGGATAACTAAACTAAAAACAAACCCAACACACAAGCTTGAACATAACATCAATATTCATGGTGTTACTTCAAGTGTTTAAAAAATACATGAATAAAAAGCTCTATACAGCTCTCTCACTGTCGCAGTCCCCAGACACAACACAGGCAACTTCTCGCAAAATAAATCAAAACAGACAACTCTGCAATTTATAATCTAAAATTTACATTTGCACTGGACAAATTACATGCACACTGGACTTTCTTGCATAATGAAGCAATGTATTTCTCTGAACGCAAAGGGGTAGAAGTGTGTTGTTATGGTTACATGTAAATGCTGCTGCAGACACACACACACGCTTCCAGATTAGAGAAACTGTGATGTTGATTTGTTGTGACAGAAACACTGAAACATGCTGATTGAGGAAAATCATTCAGTAACTGACTCATCCAATGCTAACTGAGTCAGTGTGTGAATGGAGTCGTGAATGCATTGCTCTTACATTGACCTGCGCTTTCTATTCATAGTCTGAAGCCAATGGCGATCACACCTCTGCATTCATCTCACCACAACTCTAATGCATCTCAATGCTGAGCCGAGGCAAACTGGAAATTATGCTTTTGTCAAAAGTCTATTTTTTCCCTCTACAGGCCAATTAGAGCTTTGCCGAGACTCTTTTCTCACATCTATCTCCGTCCATTGCAGAATTCATAGGCCCACGGTAAGCTACAGGGATCATATTGTATACATTCACAATGTACTTTATTATATTATTGCATGCATGAGCAATATCACACGAGTAGCAGTGCGATGTGGCTGTATATCGGCACTGGTGGGAGGCGTGCGTTGTCTTAGTGTCCCACCAGTGACGATACACAGCCACATCGCGCTGCTATGAGTGTGATACTCCATTTATACAACAGTTCGACGGCATAATCGTATGTATAAAAAAGAAAATCAAACACGGAGAGTCTCAAAACCCTTTTGTAAGAGGAACTACTTTCTTCCGCTATTCCTTCACATCTGCAGCTGACGTCAGAACAGCAGAAACCGTTGCTCATTCACTAACGTCACTTTAGAGCTTACGTTAGTATTTGAATGATTCTCTAGCGTAATGTCTAAAGTGATGACAAAACAGGATATTTTGCTCACATTTTAAGATTATAAGGCTGAACGGCATGAAATGCAATCAGTCTACAGAGATTTCCCAGTATTTCTCTGTTGCAATCAGAAGATCACAATATTACTAGAGTATAAATACAGCACTACAACATACAAAAGAGAGAGATCGACTTTCGCTGTAGTTTGAAATTACGCTGTTTTTCTCTTAGGGCTTATTATGCGGTCTCTGTCGCCATCTTGTGGATGAACATCGTCAACCGTCTTTGCTCAAAGACAGGCTAATGGCCGCCGACGCGCTGTCTCTCAGAAATTATAAATATTTTAAAATAGGCACTATCCTTATAAATAAACTGCATTGTTGCAATGTAAACAACTGCATTCTCAACTAAAAAAAGCCTCAAAAGTACATTATTACAAGCTAACCATGTGCAGAGCATGTATATGTTTGAATTAGTGCTGAATAATAGAGACATTTATGATAACTATCACAATGCTAGTGTCAGTTTTACTTTATGCAATTTTTAATTTTATTTAGGCTAGATGTTTCTATCATAAATAAATTAGGGATGCACAAAATATTTGAAGAAAAAAATGGAAGAAAATATGAACAGAAAAAACGTTATGCTGTGTCGCACTTCACAGCAGTGTTCAGTACGCAGGTTTCACTCTCCCTCCAGCAGTAGTCACTATATGCAGTCTGAAATGGCTACACCAGATAAGGAAAGCACTGCGCTATTAAACCCATTCATTTTAATGGTAAAATTACGCCTCCCCATTTGTTCACTGTCAATACAATTTTACTGTAAATAATTTGTTTTAGGAGTTTGCATGTTCTCCCCGTGTTCGCGTGGGTTTCCTCCGGGTGCTCCGGTTTCCCCCACAAGTCCAAAGACATGCGGTATAGGTGAATTGGGTAAGCTAAAATTGTCCGTAGTGTATGTGTGTGAATGAGTGTGTATGAATGTTTCCCAGTGATGGGTTGCGGCTGGAAGGGCATCCGCTGCGTAGAACAAATGCTGGATAAGTTACAGGACCCCAGATTAATAAAGGGACTAAGCCGAAAAGAAAATGAATGAATTAATGAATAATTTGTTTTATTGAGCTTTATTTTTTTTAATCAGTATAATTTAAGGGATTGAGTTAAATAAAAAAAATCTAACACAATCACTCTGTATTATTTAATGAAATTATAAATAATAATTACATGTGGTTTTCAGATTACAGCCAAGTGCACTCAGAATTTTTAATTTCGTCTGTCTCAGAATTTTAACTTTGGTGCATCACTAAAAGAAATTAAAACACATGCACGCATGCATGTACACACACAGCTACAGGTAGCTTTATAGGGATTCCCACAGACATAATTATCTGCATTTTTACATTTTCAAAATAATAATCTGTATGATAGGGCGACGCGGTGGCGCAGTGGGTAGCACAATCGCCTCACAGCAAGAAGGTTGCTGGTTCGAGCCTCGGCTGGGTCAGTTGGCATTTCTGTGTGGAGTTTGCATGTTCTCCCCGTGTCCGTGTGGGTTTCCTCTGGGTGTTCCGGTTTACCCCACAAATCCAAAGACATCGGTATAGGTGAATTGGGTAAGCTAAATTGTCCGTAGTGTATGAGTGTGAATGAGTGTGTATGGATGTTTCCCAGTGATGGGTTGCGGGTGGAAGGGCATCCGCTGCGTAAAACATATGCTGGATAAGTTGGTGGTTCATTCCGCTGTGGCGACCCCAGATTAATAAAGGGACTAAGCCGAAAAGAAAATGAATGAATGAATGAATAATCTGTATGATTTATGAGCTGTCTTACTCATGGGGACAAAAAAAGTACCCACAAGGTAAAAAATGACTGGTACTGCTATATTTGTGGGGACATTTGGTCGACACAATGTCAGAATACAAGGTACACAGACATTTAGTTTTATTCTGTAAACTTAAATTTCTTCCAAATTTTAAATAACAAATGTTTGAAGCTGTCATTTATAGCTTTCCTGCTTGCATAAGATAAAGAAGGTGCCATTTTTGACAACATAATAACACACAAATGTGTTAAAATTGTTGTTACAATTTTGTATTACTGAAAAAAATGATTCAAAGATGATTTCTTGGATTTACTACAATTTTTTAACGTAAGTGGTTGTAAACAATTTATTTGGGCTGAATTGAAACAAACAAATTAAGTTAAACATTACTAAATTGAATTTGTTTGTATAAATTCAACCCATATAAATTGTTTGCAACAATTTTGCAGAAATAATTTTTTTCAGTGTACTCAGATTAGTTGACTCGCACACAACAGTACTATTCAGCCAGTACTATGAGCAAGGGTATTAAAAAAAGACTCAATGTTTGATTGATATTTGTTTCCCCAGCACTACTAAACCCACATAAAAAGGTGACTTTAGAGAGTTGATCTGTGCTGATCTGTTCTGCAGCAAATAAATGTCTCCCTACAAGGTCTGATTTCCAGTGTCTCAGCTTTTCCCAGCATCCGAGTTCTGCAAAACCAGCCCAAATGGCTGGCGACGGCACAGTACAATTATCCAGCACCCACAGAGGGGCCTGCGGCACCACACTGCAGCTGGGAAGAAAAAACTGAGGAGAGTAGGTGTGTATCTGTGTGTGTGTGTGTATCATTTCTGACAGGAGAGCGCTTTATCACAATGGCTCTCCACAGGTGCGCTGGTTCTGCTGAAAATGTTCAGCTAACACACAATAACCAAGCCAAACCAGGGATGTACAGCTGATGAAGATCTAATGTCTTGTGCTGACTGCATTGTGAAACATATCTGGGAGATTCACAGCAGATGTTCAGCCAGAGTGTGCTAACAGAGAGAGGGGCGTTCTGGAGCATGCAGATCTAGAGATTTTACTGTTTATCTTCTTAATAATTTCTTAAATACTTAATAGCCTCGGGAATTGGGCCTAAACAATTAGTTGTCTCTTAAAAAACAACATCACCAACAACAAAAAAAAAAAACTGCTTTTTTTTTTCAGTTGTATTTGTGTAGAGAAAAAAAATAGATGTGGGTTTATATACATTAAAAAATATTTAATGCAGGCAAAATATGCTTTATTGCTTAAAAATATTGTTATGTTGTTTTTTCATTGTATATTTATCATAATAAAACAGCTTACATATTCTGATCTGTACATATTAAAAATATAATATAATGTAATGTAATGTAATATAATATATAAGTGGTCATGCTGAATATTGTTATATTTTACATGATTAAAAAATGTTGCTGACTTTTTGCCTGATGTAATAAAACAAATGACTGGAAATTACTGCGTTTTACAAGAAAATACTATTTCAGTTTTCCTACTTCAAAATTTGACATTTAATTAATTGTCACTTGAATTAAATTGTGTTACTTGCAAAATATACAACCAATTTCTGAGTAAATATTGCTTGATTTATTTTTGTGCTTACCTAAACAATCGGTTTACAAATGAAACAATCACTTCTAAATAAAAAATAAAAAGGGTAACTTAAAGAAATACTACAGTAGACATAAACAAAGAGAGTAAGTGTATAAACAAAGAGAGTAAGTTTAGAAGACCATATCAACAGGTCTTCTAAATGTCATGTAAAACAGCATGTGAAGTGTGTACGTGTGTACAATCTCTGATCCAGACTGAGCTGAGAACAGACAGCATGTGCTCCATTGAGTAGGAGTGTGTGTTGGTGTGTGTTTTTGTGTGTGTGTAAGAGGAGAAAACTGGACAATGATGAATCCTGACTCAAAACACTCCAGACTCCCTGCTGGTTCACACGCAGACCCCTGCAGTGTGTGTGTGTGTAGCAAACATCTTGCTCCAGGCTAGAAACATGTCTTATTGCCCAGGGAGACCACAGTCATTTTCACATCAATCCAACATCAGTTCCACATCACAAGAGCTAAAGGAGAGACAGACTTAATGCCACTTTAACATGATCGGGGGATGCTGGGATATATCAGTATCCTAATCAGTGGTGACAGACAGTCAAAGATGAAGAAGATGAAAAAAATATATATATTAACTAAAATAATTCTTTACAACATCAATAATATGCAATAATTACAATAATACTATCTGAAAAATGTTTTGAAAAGTATCAAGTGACACTGAAGTCTAGAGTAAAATCAATTAGATTTCAAAATACTAATCTGTATTTATATTTCATTGACTTTTTTTTTTACATTAAAAACATTAAAAAGTACAATTTATAAATAGAAAAATGCATCATCTTTCAAAAATAATAAAATAAATGGCTTTATCTGACGTTCAAATTTCTATGTTTGGAAAACAGTGCCATTTCAATTAGATAAATCTTAATTTGCATGTTTATAACCCATAAACCATGTTTTATGCACAAATTCTATATATATATATATATATATATATATATATATATATATATATAAACTTCTCAATAAATAATAAATCAAACAATAAATCTCTGTTTTAAAATGGAGGGGGAAAAAAAACTTTAATAAGGTAATGAAAATATGCTGTTTGAAAAATTGACTGAAAAACAAGATGACACTACTATCAAAAAACCAAACCATGATTATGAATGTTTGCCGTTTTATATATTAACTCGAACAGATTCAGTCTACCTGACATAGAGTGAGCGTTTTTGATTGGTTCTGAGGGATCCGGATCCAGAACTCATGCTGTGGTTCATCATCTGCTCTCGCAGGTCATGAATTTTGGCCTCAAAACGCCCGTATTCTGTAAACACAAACATAACAAAGCCTTTATAAGCAAAATGCAACAATTAATTTTTTAAACCAATCTATAGTAACAAGACAGAGCACATGCAAACAATCTAAAACCAAAGGAGTTAATGCAAAGATCTCAAGGGAAATGTCCATAAAGGATGTGTTATTGTAGAGTCATAGTGTCTGAGATGACAGCTCCGATCAATATTAGCACTAGCTGTACTGGGCTGACTTTTAGCACAAGGTCACACAGTCAATATTGGAATGCAAGAAGAAAAAGTGAAAAGAGAGAGAGAGAGAGGGAGGGAAAGAGAGCTGGTAAAGTCATATTATATCTCTCCTGTGGTGCAAATATATGATATTCAATAACATCCACCTTCTGCTTCTTTGTTAATTTTGCAAGCTGATGCTGAATATCTCCACAGATTCCTACAGAACATTTATCATTCTGTAAGGCAATAAACAGCTGACTATATATTACTCATTGCTTATTACAGGTACTTTTAAAATGCCTTTTTTTAGCCTTGCTTTGGTTGTCAAAACCCATATGCAGCTTTCAAAAATATGATTTTAACTTCATCTGACTCATACAAGTCTCCCAAAAACACTACAGTTTAAACGTTGGTTCAATACCAGTTTTTTTTTTTTTTGTGTTTTTTGACTTTTTTATTTAGCAAGGATGCATTCAATCAACAAAATGTGTTAATAAGGACATTTTTAAATGAATCAAAAATATTAAATCAAAACGTCACATAGCATAATTGTTTTTAACATTTATAATGATAATGTAATTTTGAGTAAAAAGGATAGTATTGTTTTATTCTATAAGGTCATGTTACATTACATATTACAATCTAAAATACAAACATTTTAAATTTGAATTTTATTTTTTTTGGTCAGAATAACAAACATTTTTATTTGTTGTTATCGGTTACTCCACTAACTCTTCTGAAGTTAAAACATTTATATTGCGTTGTCTAAAAATTTATCTAAACATGTCTGAAAATATAAAAACAAGGCACCTTCTTATTATTTTATGCAATAAAAAACTAAAAATGATAAAAACATTTGTTTTCAATTTTGAAAGAAATGTCATCAGTAGGCAAACTAATACAGAGGATTTTCAAGAGGTCTTTTGCTGTATATACAGACAAAACTGTATATACAGACTAAAAGACAAAACTATTAGCTGTGAAATTTGTATTCATTCTGAAATATTTCCAAAGTGCTGTTTAACAGAGAAAGGACATGTTTCCAGTTTTTTCTATAATATATATATTTTTTTCTTATGGAGGAAGTCTTATTACTTTTAGTTTGGCCATTTTTATTTTCAACTTTTAAGGCTAATATAATTAGCCCCTTTTTCAATTGGCTACAGAACAAACCACTGTTGTGCAATGACTTGCCCAGTTAACCAGTAACCTACAAGGTTTTCCACATTTTGTGATTCATGTTTTTATTTTTCCCCGCTTATTCATGCTCTTGAATTGTATTACAGGAGCTTGATCTTTTCCTCCAACAACTTTTAACCATGAAAAGTTTGAAAAGTGACTTTTATTAACATTTTAATAGTTTAAAGAGATATATTGTCTGGGTTGGTGTTGCATAATACGGTACAAAAACTTTGTAATAAACTGCCAGTGCATATTCTTTACAGGCTTATTTCTCTCTATATTACTTCTTATACATTATATTATTTCAAACGACTAAAATGTCAATAAAAGTCACTTTGTTAAATTGTAGAGTTGAATTTTCAACATCAGAAGTCGACAGAGCAGAGATCAAGGTCCCATAATGCATTTGAAAACCGTAAATCAATGGAAACACTTGTGAATCACAAAATACGGAAACTGTTAATTAACAGATATTTTTACAGCATAGTTAAGCTCTTAAATTGAACTTTAAGCTGAATACTAGCATCTAGCAAAGTAACTAGAAAAAAACCTATGTACTGTCATCATGGTAAAGACAAAAGCAATTGCTTATTTTAAAAAAAGTATTATGTTTAAAAATGTGTTAAACAAATCTTCTCTAGATTAAACAGAACTTGGGAAATATTTGTAAAAGAATTAAAATGTCAATAATTACTCAAATAATAATTATTACTGTATATGAACAGATTTTGAGCTTAAAACAACACATTTCCCTCATAATCTACACTCTCAGAATACAAAAATGTACAAAAGCTTGTCTTTGGGGTGCTAGCTTTGCAAAAGCTACTAATATGGACCATCCCTGCATGCATATTTCACATGTTAGGTACTAATAACAACCTTTAAAGTAGCAATATGCAGACTTTAGGATAAAAAGGTAGCACTGCCTTACACCTTTTTTCAGAAAGTGTAGTGCACAGCATGTTGAGGGTGCTGCACACCTCAGGCCTGTTTCAGCAGAGAATTACATCTGCTCCGGCTACTGCTGAGACCAACGCAAACGCACACACACACACACACACACACATGCACCGAGTGTTGAACTACAGTAGAGCTCTCAGCAGCAGCAATGCCCCAGAGCCTAGCCTGAACACCATTAAACCAACCACACCAGCGTGATGGACCCAACACAGCATCTACTACACCTGAGCAACACGTTACAGATGATTTATCTCCTTTTTACCTTGCTTATTCATTCAGTTGTTTTGCCCAGATCAAAAAGCCATTTGGATTTTCTCTCTTGATGTCAGCTTTGCATTTTCAGTGTGCATCGTATTAGCTCGCTTAAAGGTAAACAAGCCACAAATGCAGCGAACATCTTAGCTTTAACTGTGCTGTGGATCCCACAAGCGTATGAAGTGAATTTAGTCTATAAAATGCAAGAAACTGAACCGAACCACCAATCAACTAGATGATCTGACGATTGCTTTAAATGAGCATGAGTGTCTCGAAAGGTTCAGCTAAAGGAATTTGGCTGATTCGAGAGCCTTTCGCTGCCCTTGCAGGAACTCAGGAAGGTCAGATAACAAGTACATTTTGCCATTAAGCCTCGGGCCGGGAGAGCAAGATCAACGACAATTATTATGATGCTGCAATCAGCAGCAAGAAAAATATATCCGCACTTCCTCCCAGCCAAACATACAGTACACAGGATTATTCAAATCACTCCCACCTTTTTGGAAACCGAGCTCTACCTTTTCCTCCAACAGCCTCAATGTTATTAAAAAAGACAACTCAAATTTAACAAAAAGATGCAGAACAAAAGAGAGGAAAGCAGATTAAAGATTCTCAGAGTACAGCAAAGCTCAGACGGAGAATAAAGTAGAAAACCCAAAACAATCCCATAGTGAGAAACACAGTCATCCTGAACAAATCCACTCAAATGAAAAGAGACTGCTGAACACACAATCCTTCAGAAGATCAGGAACACCGTCAGGATTATTCCATAACTTAAAAAAGTTCAAGCAGTGAAAACTATTCGCTCCGTAAGTTATCCAGACAATGCCCATCTCACAATATCATGCACTGGACTTTTAAATAAATAAAGCATACTTCAAATAAACCAAATGAAACCCTGAAGACATGCTTTGTGAACACATGCACGTACACACACACATACACGTGCTTGCAAACACACTGTCACTAACAGAAAAGAATCAGCAACACATGAATAACGAGAGGCTAAAGGAAGAAAGCACAATGAAAAGAAGTGTGAATGAAAGAGAGAATAAAAAGAGAGTCTCACTCCTGAGGATGCTCACAGACTGCAGCAGCGAGAGAGAGAGAGAGAGATTGACCGCTCCCTACACACACACGCACACACTGACACTCTCTTCCCTCTCTCACACACACACAAGCTCTCCTCCAGACCTGTTGTCATTGGCTGGAGATCCATAGTGGGTGGAGTCTGGTGCCTTAGAGCCCCTCCCTCCCCACGAACTAGTCCAGATCAAAAGCCATGCTGGATTTTCTCTCTTGATGTCGGCTTTGTGTTTTCAATCTGCAGTGTAGCTCGCTTTAAGGTAAACAAGCCACAAATCCAGCGAATATCTCAGCTTTGACTGCGCTGCGGATTTCACAAGCATATGAAGGGAATTCGCCTCGTGAAGTAAACATATGGGAATTGAGAAAAGGATTGATTATTAACTACTGACCACCGGAGGGGGATGGAAAGGTAAATACAGCAGGATAAAAATACAGTTAGACAAGCGTGAGGAAAGAGTCTCACTGAGAAAATAAGCTCAGAGGTTGCTTTTTCATACAGCTTAGATGTAGAATGTTGTTTTTTTTGTGTGTAACAAAAGAAGAGAAATACATATAGACTCAAATGAGGCAAAAGGCATACTATCAAAGCTGTTTTGAAAAGATGTTAGAGCTACAAAAAATGTATATGACTAATGTAAGAAATGGTTCATCTGCTTGCAATCTTATATACAGTCAAGCCAGAAATTGTTCATACCCCTGGGCATATACAGTGCTCAGGATATATGAGTACATCCCTCATAGATCACTCTTTTAAATTCATATTTTATATAGGATGCTTTACAATAATATATTTGAGCATATACATTAGTTTAGTAAGTACTGAAGCCAAATCTGGAACTAATCTAACTAAAGACTAACAAAAAAAATCTAAATATTAGTACACCCAAATTTATATGTAAAATAAAAATATAAAAAAAGAGAAAAAAATTAAGAGAAGTTTTTGGAAAAATTTTGTCAATATTTCACTTGAATGTAAATGCATTATCTTTCTTTTTCTAAAGATGTTCTATCTGCTTTGTTCAAATGAACCAAAATATATTGGCTATATTCATTATATATATTCATTACTATATTCATAAAAATATTCATTTTCAAAACGGGGTGTTCTCATTTATGTTGAGCCTTGTATATATACAAACACAGTATGTGTGTGTGTGTGTGTGTGTGTGTGTGTGTACACTATATGTACTGTACACTGTAAAAAAATAAATGACCAAATGCCATGACAGCAAATGTTTTTTGTTATTTTATTAAATTTTATTTGGTTATTTAGGTTTTAATTATATATTTTTTAGTTATACAAAGTTTAACTTAATATTTTTAGTCAGTCGGACTAAAAAAAGTTCAGTTGAATCAACAACAACAAAAACAAAATGTAGGCAGATGTTTTTTTTAACTTTATTTTTAGTTTTCGTTAGTAAATTTTTCAGCAAACTGAGACCCATCTTTACACAATGACCTTGGTCCAATTGTTTGAAGCACACAAAGGTTCAGACGGCAATGTTCATGCTTATTTAAAGGAACCACAAGAAAGCACAAAGTGTCATGCCGTGCAACATCTTTTAGAATTGTAAACGTTGTTTTGTATGAGGGTATGCACACTGACATCTGCTCGCATTATTTAGAAAACAATGTAAAGACGGAGTTAATCAAACCAAACCTGCCACACCCTAAGCGCCTATTCAGATTTTACACAAAAACACACCTTCTCCTTTAAGGATCTACTGCACATGGACACTTCTAGACAGCTGAAAAGATCTGTCTTTCTCAGACCTACATTTCGAGCAGAGATTCGAGGAAGATTATAGGTTGTTGGGGATGATGGATTACCACACGTCCAGAGACAGAGATAAAAAAAAAAAACCATTCAGATATTCTGAGTACAGTTCTGATATAACACCACATGCATGGCAAAACCAGTGCATTCAAAACATCCGTCTTGATTCTGTGCATATAGCTGCATTCACCATAATAAATGCTGGTCTGGTATTAGTGTGCATGCAGTCGGACACATCCAGGTTGACAGACGTCCTTGCGCAACAACAACAACAACAACAACAACAACACACACACACACACACACACACACACACACACACACACACACACACACACACACACACACACACACACACACACACACACACACACACACACACACACACACACACACACACACACACACACACACACACACACACACACACACACTCGTGACAGTCTGCAGTAAGGTGCTTTCAGTTAATAGAGGACAGCTTGTGTAGTCTCATTAGCTGCTGTGCAGTGACTCCAACATGCCAAATACAGCTCTACCCGCAGCAGGAGAAAAGAGCATCACTGCGCCAGCAGGTACAATCACAATGTGTGAGCTACACAGCTGGCACTGTGACATTTCCAGGGAAGAAAAGACTGTAAATTAAGCCAGCGTCATCTGTAATACATCAGCGAATGTGTGCGCAAGCTTTTAGCAAAAATAATGCTACTGTACACAGACTGTAGTGCTGAGATAAAAAGCCTGTTCAACCAAGAACAATAAAAATAAATATCATTATAACGATAGCTACCAACCACATCAGCAGATGATAATGTTCTGTTTACTTAAAGCGGCAGATGATGAAACTGCACACGCTCTTTAAAGATGGGAACAATTTTCATTCCTTTTTATGCAAATAATGATTAGGAGCCTCAATGTCAATGAACTAATATTCAATTCTCCACTGTTATCGCCCAAAAACACTACAATTCATCTCCGAATGTACAGTATGTCTTTAAAAGCACAGTATATAATGTCCGCCACTAGAGGGCACATACTCACAACAAACAAAAGCGCCATGACTGAGTTGTGGAATCATGCGAGTTTTTATCTTTATTACATCCTACGGGCTTCCTGCAGTAATCATGTTCATAGATGAGCCAAAGTACTGAAAACTTATTTTCATCACTGCGAAACAAAAAAAAAAAGCTTTACTTACTTGGATGTTTTGTCTTGTTTCTAGTTAATATATTGAAACCTTCTTAAATCAAGAAGAATTTTCTAGACAAGCAAAAATTATTGTCTTGCTTTAAGACATAATATTCCAAAATTGAGTTTTTCCTTAAAATAAGCAAAATAATCTGCCAATGGGGGTAAACAAGATAATCTTGTTTTTCGTTTTGACATAAGATTATTTGGCTTGTTTTAAGGAAAAACTTACTTAAGTTTGGCATATTATTTCTTAAAACAAGACAATCGTTTTTGCTTGTCTAGAAAATGCTTTTTGATTTAGGAATTTTTTGATATTTGGACTAGAAACAAGACAAAAGTATGAAAAGCATTTTTGCAGTGATAGTTGTAAAGCAGAGTCATGCTGAAAGCCACGAAAGCAAAATGAGAACGCTGAAGCAATTTCTGATGAAAGATGAGGGCTACGCAGCACAAAAGCAGCTGAACATTTGTTATGGCACAGTTGACCACTTCCATTTATTTAAAAATAAAAATAAAATCTTACATATTGTGCCTTTAACAATATAGTAAACTTGCTTGACAGTTCATCTGGTGCAGTGTGGCTTTTTTGGGTACAAACAATTGACAATAGAACTATCAAGAGTTCCGTAACTTCTAGAACGACCACTGTAGTCATTCTTTCTTCTTAAATTAGACTGCACCAAATGCAATTTCTGTCATGTCATCATATTGTACATTCTTATTTGTAATATATAATTGTGTAAGAGCTACTAGACCTACTATACTGCAAGCTACTATACTTTTTTTACATTTGGACTTTACAATTACAAACTTATTACAGATGAAGTAGATCAATATTCTGTTAACTGTTTTCTACAATAAAAACAAATATTAGGATGTAATAACTAATGAAAAAACAACATCACTAATTGTGTTCCCACAATTTCACTATTACAAAATACTCTGGATTTACTGCAGTTAAATGGGTTTTATTTCAACAAAGTAAAATAAATATGAATGACTTTAAAATAAACTTTAACTTTATTTCAACAAAGTTACACTGCAACATGTTTAAATATGGCAGTTCTAATGTTTACAAATGTTGCATGCAAAATAATGTGTAACTGCGTATAGACGTATAAAACAATAATGACACTGTTGTCCTATGCAAAATAGCTACTTTCTGCTGGTCAGTGCACCAAATTTGCATGACCATCTAATCATGAGCAAAACTTGTATGGTGAAATTGTCAGTATCATGCAAAACTCTCAACTGCACTGATTTCAATCTCGGATTTTGTTTGTGAATTTGTGACAAGCCAACTGTAAATGTGAGCGCATCTTAAGAGTGATGGAGTGGTTTGAAGGTCTGAAGTTTGTGTTTAAATAGCAGTCCAGATGTGAGAGTTACACATGTTTCAATGCAGAGGACGTGTGTCCTCCTAAGAATCTGCCAACAGCAGCTCACCCAGAAGAACTCTGGGATCAGGGCCAACCTGTAGATAAACACTGGCTACTGTCCACTTTACAGCCTATTAAATATATACACTTGCAAAAACCCAAAGGAGGCTGCCAAAAGCCCAAAAAATCCAACAACATAACAATGAAAAGTTGATTTCGATATATTCGGAAGAAAATATTATTAATTATCATTGGCGGAAACAAGGTTATTTTAGTAAACAAAGACTAAAATTATTGGTCAAAAATATTTTTGTTAACTGAAATAAAAATACAAGTTCACAATAAAAGAAAAACAAACTAAACATAACTACATAAAACAGTTACTGAAAAACTAACTGAAAAAAATTATAATTAGCAAAAAAAATTTATCTTTATTCAGATTTAAAGATGCATACCTAGGCATAGTGAAATAATAAGCGATCAGTATATGGAAATGGGCATACCGTGAGCCTCAGACACCATTGTTGCCTCATTCTTATGTAAATTCCATGAGTGTAAAACCCCGGAGGACAACAGACTAATCAGAACACAAAGCAGACTGTTAACGTGACTCACTGGGCACACCCTCAGCATTTGTAGGTCTGCGTTTGATAAGCCACAATGTTTACTAGTGAGAAAACAATGATCAATTTTCTCAGTTGATTTTAAGTTTATATTTAACTTACAACCTATGTGGGACTTTTATTTTGAAAATGGGAGACACAAATTGTTTACTATGGGTCACTGAGCAACAACTGCACGAGACATATTCAAACTCGCATCAGGATGCTAAATGCAGGGTTTACATATTATACATTTATTCAGCTCTATGTGTTCTGTTAACTCTACAATGTTAGAATTACTAAAACTGAAACTAAAAATATTCAAACTAAATAGAAATGTGTTCACGAAATAAAAACTAAACTAAAACTAACAAAACCATTCGTGAAACTAAAACTATAAACTGAAAATTAAATAAAACATTAAAATAGTGTTAAAATAAAAAAACTCGGCGGCACGGTGGCTCAGTGGTTGGCACGGTGGCTCAGTGGTTAGCACTGTCGCCTCACAGCAAGAAGGTCGCTGGTTCGAGTCCCAGCTGGGCCAGTTGGCATTTCTGTGTGGAGTTTGCATGTTCTCCCTGTGTTCGCGTGGGTTTCCTCCGGGTGCTCCGGTTTCCCCCACAGCCCCAAGATATGCGCTATAAGTGTGAGTGTATGAATGTGAGAGTTTATGGGCCTTTCTCAGTACTGGGTTGTGGCTGGAAGGGCATCCACTGTGTAAAACATATGCTGGAATAATTGGTGGTTCATTCTGCTGTGGCAACCCCTGATAATCAGGGACTAAGCCGAAGGAAAATGAATGAATGAATGAATGAATGAATGAAAAAAACTATAATAACCTTGGGTGAAAAACACAATATGTAATATGCTAGGGTGTTGCCTTTATGATATTTTGGTTTCTATGTATGGCTCCGTTAAAGTCTGTGGGATTAGTTTTTTCTCACTTACCAGGTGGAAATTTGTGAGCCTGATTGCACAGAAATGTAGCACACCGCTCCTCACAAAGCTGCATGATTTGATGTATAATTCATGTCCAGGACAAGTTTTGCACTAAAGGTATTGGGTGTGCGGATGAAATGACTGACAGCACAATTAAGAATATTCCCCACAGGAGAAGAGATAACCTTGTGTGACCTTAAAAAATAACTTCTTGGAAGGTTAAACTAATTATTTTTTTACACTCCATGACAAAACAGTCAGAACTTGATTATAAATATTCTAAACTACATTTTGTCACAAAACTCCTTTCTATGAATGTTGCCCTTTAAATTAGTAACGCCGCAAATCCTGGTTCAATCTGTCAGAACAATAAAACCATGTACTGTGGAAGATTCATTCTCTGTGGAAGGTCTTCAGATGTTTGGGCTTCATTAGAAAGGATGAGATATAGGAGAGCAGAGGTCAGTCATAAATCAGACGGGACACACGCTATTACAGTAAAATACTTATTGATAGAGCTAAGTGATTAATGGCCTGTTAGCTTTAGACTGCCTGCTGTTTCACACACAAACACAAAGACATTAGGATAATAGATGAAAACCAGCCTCATCAGTGTGTTAGATCAATTCCTATCTTGTTACATTAAAATATAAAGGATCGATCGATCTATCTATCTATCTATCTATCTATCTATCTATCTATCTATCTATCTATCTATCTATCTATCTATCTATCTATCTATCTATCTATCTATCTATCTATCTATCTTTCTAGATAGATATCTATCTAGTATCTAATCCTTATACTTTTTATCTTATGTTTCTCTCCATTGTTCCCCACAAGCAAAATCTAAATTTAGAGTGGTTTAAAAACAAGAATGTTAATGTGCCAAGAAAAATATGCTTAAAGGAACAGTTCCCCCAAAAATATTTTAGAATATTACCCCATAAATTACTCACCCTCAAGCCACCCTCGGTGTAAATGGTTTATTTTTTGTCAGACAAAGACATTTATCCTGGCTCTTCCATGCTGTATAATGGTGTTGGATAGTGGCTTTTATTGTGAAGCTTCCAAAAGCACATAAAGGTACATACACTGTGAAACTACCCCATACGCCACCAGGGGGTTAACACATGTTTTATGAAGAAGACCGATGTGTTTTTGTAACAAAAATGCTTCAAGTTTAGTCTTTAGTCTAAATTTAGTCAGTCTAATCACTGACTTCCGGCAGCTGCTTTGGAACAATAATTGTTGTGAAAAGCGCTATACAAATAAACTTGAATTGAATATAGTTATACAGTAACGCAAAGCCAACTATTTTCTTGTTTTAAATGTTTTTGTTACAAAAACACATCAATCCAGCTCATGAAGCTTCAAAATAAAAGCTAACATCCAACATAAAGCATGGAAGAGCAAAGGTAACATTTAAAACTATTCCGACTGTGTTCGTCTGACAGGCATGGTGGCTAAGTGGTTGTGATGGGTCTGGATGCAGCAATGCAATGCATGCAATGCTTTTAATGTGCACACCTAACCCCGCCCCTAACCCTACCCCTCACAGTGACTTCACTAGCTCCATTGAATGCATTGTGTCTGAGATTGCATGTCTGTATGCAAGTCTGCAGATACTATTGAAGTGGTTAGCACTGTACTATTGAAGTGGTTAGCACTGTCGCCTCACAGCAAGAAGGTTGCTGTTCGAGTCCCGGCTGGACAAGGAAGTCTTCTTTGTGGAGTTATATTAGCTGTATAGGTGAATTCAATAAACTACATTAGGTTGTAGTGTATGAATGGGAGAGTGTGTGGGTGTTTCACAGCACTGGGGGTTGTAATCTCAGTATTGAGTTGCGGCTGGAAGGGCATCCACCAGTAAAACAAATGCCAGACTAATTGGTGGTTCATTCCGCTGTGGCGATATGGAAATAAGATAAAGGAAAGTAAGTGAGTTTTGCAGTCTATTTTACATAAAACAACAAAAGTCTGAAAAAATTCCTCATTTATATATATAGGTAAATGTGTATTTGTGTGTGTGTGTGTGTTATCTTAGCGTGCTGATGTCCTAAAAGCACCTTCAATCTTGTTTCTCAGAATGCCACACTAACAGAAGCACGCACACACACTCATACAAATGAAAATGTCAGTTCTGAAAAACCTTTTCAAGCCCTATTGTTCTCTGTTTCAAAATGCCAGCTAAAAACTGCAGTGTGTTCTAAGAGCACATGCATGATCTTTAGCCACCCAGCACTGAGGGACAGCCATTAAAGTGTTTTAGTAGTGATGCTGCTGAAAGCTAGAAACAAATTACCGCAATCTGTTCATTTTCTGCTTGAAGAGAGGACAGTCTGTCAGTCAGCACTGTATATGGATCTGTGTGTGAGTATCAGTGTATAACCTATTACTAAGCTCTAGCCTGAAATTACCAAGGTTCAGGAAGTGTTTGCTGAACCCGAGGGCATGCTGATAAAACGGCATGCAATTATGTTTCCCAGAGATGGTACACAAGCTACTAATGCTGCCTGACCTCACCTTCTCTTTACCTGTATGGAGGATATAGACTGCAGCCTTATTAACTAAGATTATATAATCCAAAATCGAATTTTCCTGATTTCTTGTAACAAAAAAGTTGTATTACTAAACATATATTTAAAAATGAAATATAAATAGTCCTGTAAGTTTAATAAAACTTACATACAAATCCATAAAAGGTCAAATAAAATAAATAATAATAATAATGAGTGTAACGTATTGTAATGTGCATTTATAACGCATTTATTGACCACAGAGAGTCAGGACCATGGTTTAACATCTCATACTGAAAGATGGTGCTTACTGACAGTATAGTCCTCGTCAATATACTAAGGCATTCGGACTCACATAGACTGCAAAAAGAGCCCCCCCCCTGCTGGCCTCACTAAGACCTCTTCCAACAGAAAGCTAGTTTTAAATAAATAATCCATAAAAACATACATAAACAAGGACATTAAAATTAAATAATACAATTCATGGAGATGGTGAAAAATGTCTGTGACTAACATTATAATAATGTCAATTAAAAATGTTTATTTTCTGCATTTACATAAAATATCTAATGCATTTAGCCCCCTTGACAGCACACACGTTGCTAAATAATAAGTGATTTTCCTCCTTTAAGAGCAATTCATGCTTCGATTTTCTTGATTTTCTTGACTTTTGTCAGCAGGGATTATGCTATTAATTTGACTGAAAAATTTAATCCATCGTCACTTCTAATTATCATTAAAAAACATCAAAATAGAACTAAACATATCGGATAAAGGTTTAAAAAAGGGTCATACAGTTCCTGTGCAGTTTCTGGTATAAGAGAATCTACAGTTTTGATCTGACAGACGGATTGTAAAAAGCTCAAACTCAGTGATTTTTCTCGATTATCAATCCATCTTCAGTATTCTTGGATTCACTTTTTTTTGTAGTAACACTGTGAGGTTGTCGTATTGCAACGGGGAGTTACTGATGATGAAAGCCCACCTCAGCAGTCCCACAACACCCCCTGCAGAAAGTGCAAGCTTGCATTTACCTCTGCACCTTAATGAGCTCTACCTCCCCAGAATCGATTCAGAGAGCATCAGGGGGATTGGATGGAGCCACGGAGAAAAGATCAGCCTGGTTGGAACCACGGCTCTATGACTAAATACTCATAACGCTGACCATCAAAGCATATACGAATTTTTTAAAAGTCCACAAAACATCTACACTAAACACTTTTGCATAGTGGCTGCGCAGCTTTTGCAAAAGGTGAAAATTGCAATAGAATGAAATTTTAATGGCAGGAGAATTGATTCTAGTGGTTTTACAGCATTCCTTACAAAGCCTCCATCTGCTAAAGCTCAATATTAACATATATAAGTTAAAGAAATAATGCAGAAATAAAGTGGCTTAGAGAAAGTTATTGGATGATAGAAAAGAATGATCTGGGAGCTGCTCTACACAGAAAAAAAATGACTTTTTGGTGTGGTAAAATGATTTTTAAACTGTAATATTAGAATTTTCAAAGTAAAATATTTAAAATTGACACATTTACTTGATGTAATAAATGAAATGAGTGGAAAGAATTAAATATTAATATTCATTTACTTGTAATATGTCAATATTTTCTAATTGTTGCAAACCTAGTAATATTAAGTACATTTTGATAAAGTAAAGGATATGTAGCAATTGATGTGTAGTTTCCAGCATGCTTTGATTGGGATTGAATTAAGAGGAGAATGTTTTGAAAATAAAAGCAATCTTCTGAGTTTAAAACTGAGAGAAATACTTTATTAATCATTGTTATAGCATTAAATAAAATATACATGAATTATTTTACGTTATTTTATTTCATTATTATTATTTTTTACAAATCAGTCATTTATGAGGAGACATGTATTTGACCTTTTCTTCAGTAGAACATTGAAGAAGATTTTTAGCTGAAACTGTCGTCCTTCATAAAAGCTGACTCACAGGGTAATAAAGCTGCAAATATTATTCAATTTCTTGCACAGACCATCAGTTTTACTTCCTAAGACTTCACTGTAATTTATTTTCAGCAGCCACAAGTTTTAATATTGTTTTTCCTGTATGTATATTTTTTGCCTCTCAAAGTACCGGTAAATACTATTTTGTGAATCACCAAGGACCACCAACAATCACAGAAATTTCAGCTACAAATCTTCCTCTGTGTTCTACTGAGGAAAAAAAAGGTCAGTTGGATGACCTGAAGGTGAGTAACAGCAAAATAAATTTGGCCACCCTTTTAAGTGTGACCTAAAGGGATAGTTCACCTAAAAATTTAAATATACCCATAATTTACTCACCCTTATGTGGTTCCTAGTCCTTTATGAGTTTCTTTTTTCTGTTTAACACAAAACAAGATATTCTGAAGATGAATGTCAGAAACCGGTAACCACTGACATCCATAGCAGGAAAAACAATGGAAGTCAATGGTTACCGGTTACCAACATTTTAAAAATATCTTCGTTTGTGTTCATAAGAAGAAAGAAACTCAGGCGTGATAAGGGAAGGCTAAGTAAATAGGAATTTTATTTTTAGGAGCACTATCCCTTTAAGTGTAAATATACTTATAGTGTAAGTGGTATGTTACGATTCACAGGACAGATTAAATTAAAAATGACAAATCTTTAAATCTAAAAAATAAAGCAGTTTAGTAAACTGCTATGAGCAAAAGCAGTCTGTGTTTGTGAGTGGGCAAACATGCAGCCATTCTGTGAGTGTGATCTGATAGCTTCAGCAAGGGCGTGTTGTTTCAGCAGGGGGCAGCAGGTAGTTTGGGGATAAAGGAGAAGTACAGGAGGAAGAGGAGGAGAGGAGCAGAGACAAAGAGCAGTGCAGTAGAAGACAAGCATGGCTGCTGACCCAAACCCTGAACCTGACCTGCCATTTTAACCCTAAAGACTCACTTTGTGTGTGTTTTTTTTTTTTTTTTTTAATCCATGTTTGCTAGCTTTGCGGCCATTTAAATTTGAATTGTATAACAGATATAGAGATTTTGGTTGCATTCTATTTTACACTATGTACTTACCTTAGTGATGTAAATAAAACTACATGGGTTGAGTTTAGGGTAGGTTTAGGGTTTGCCCCTATTAATTACCCAGTGAGTGTAAGTACTATAATAAGTATGTGTGTAAATGCAGAAAAAATGCTTTCTCTTTAATAAACCAAACTTAAATATGTATATATGTATCTGTATATGTTTCTGTATAGTCATAATTGATATACTGTATATGTATATATGAACACACTTAGCCAAGAGTGTGTGTGTATATATATATATATATATATATATATATATATATATATATATATATATAAATATATAAAAATATATATATAAAAATTATTTTTTTTTAGGGTAAAGGAAATTAATAACAAAAAAAAAAAAAAAAAAAACATTATAACATATTTTAAAAAATGCAAAAAGGCTGCAATAATGTTAAACTGTGTTACTGAACTGTTATTAAAAAGACTCATCCTACAAGACAAAGTATTACATACACTATTCTACAATTTTATTTTATTTTTTTAAGAAATTAAGATTTAATTTGAAATAAAATAATACTTGTATACAGCAAGCCAAGCATGTATTAATTTGATTTAAAATAACAGAACATTTGTTCTTCCGGCTTTCTATTTATCAAATACTCCTAAAAACAAATCAGTTTTTGCAAAAAAAAAAAAAAAAAATTAAGCAGCACAACCTTTCTTAACACTGGAAATTCAGCTTTGCCATCACAGAACAAAAAAAAAAATGAAGCAAAATAGAAAAACTACAACTGTAATAATATTTGACTTGTTTAAAGTTTTCACTGTATATTTCCATTAATCAAATGCAGCCTTGTTGAACAAACAAAAGAAAAATTAAAAACTCATACCATCCCCTATACAATCTATTTACCAATTATGCACCTAATTTGTCCAATTATTAACAAAAAATATGAATAATATTAATATCTACACATGTATGCACTGTACAGAAGCCGTCTGTGTTGCACAGGCGGGTTAGAGCCAAAAACAAACACAACAGGAGTTTCTCGAGTGAGGCAGCAGGCAGGGGAAACACAGGATGCACACAGGATTATCAGGAGAGCAAGGTCTCTCTCTGTCCCTTCCCCTAAATGAAAGGCCCATGGTCAGAGCTGCCACTGGGGCAAGAATGAGACCACGATCCTCAGCCAGACTGCAGAGAGTTAGACAGAAGCTGAGCCCTTCAGACCCACTGATCAATATAATGACTGGATTGCTCACTGTGTTCTAAACTGCTGTTATGGCAGTGAAGCCCCCGGATTTGTTCAAGCGGCCATATTGGTATTCCTAATCAAGAATGCTTTTATTCTAGTGCTCGGAAGCTCTGATTCAAATATGAGCCACTGAGAAGCTTGCAGGTTTAAAGGGATAGTTCACACAAACAACTGACAATTCAGTCATCATTTCCTCACCCTTTACTTGTTCTAAATCTGAGCACAAAAGAAGATAGTTTGAAGAAAGCTGGAAACCTGTAACCATTGACTTCCATAATATTTGTTTTTATTATGCTAGAAGTCAATGGTTACAGGTTTTCAGCTTTCTTCAAAATATCTTCTTTAGTGTTCTATAGAAGAAACAAACTCATAAAAATCTGTGAGGGTCTAGTGCATCACAGGACGCATTTAAGGGAGAGTAAATAGGGTGTAAATTTTCGTTTTTGGGTGAACTATGCCTTTAACATGGAGTATGCCAAATCTGTTCAAGCTAATTTAGTTATTTATGGTCACATTTTAAGATTTTTTTTTTGGAAGCAAGAGTAGTACCTATTGAAAAATATAAAATTATAAAATCACTTAATCCATCACTTAATCCATCACTTGTCCACCACCTGAAAGTTTCATGGAGCCATATAACACTTGAATAGATCATGAAGAACTTGGTCAGACATTTAAAACAGAATGCCTGTTGCTAGATGATCTACAGTCAAGCTATATGGTTATTCCGTCTTATTATTTAAAGGTCTAAATTAATATTACTTTGCTAGGAAATGTTACGACACGTAGCCTTGAAAAACAATTATGGGGAAAAAAAACCTAAATCAAGACGCACGGATTATCAATGTATTATATGCAATATGTGCAGTACTATATGAAAATCATTCATTCATTCATTCATTTTCTTTTTGGCTTAGTCCCTTTATTAATCAGGGGTCGCCACAGCGGAATGAACCGCCAAGTTATCCAGCATAAGTTTTACGCAGCAGATGCCCTTCCAGCCGCAACCCAACACTAGGAAACTATATGAAAATTACTATATGAAATATATATATGCAGTACTATATGAAAATGAGTGAAGAAACAGCTCTACAATCACAAAATAAAAAAATAAAAACATTGTCGGTGCATACCAAACAGGATAAATCACTCTCTGAAGGGCACTTCAGAGTGAAAACAATCATGGCTGCCATATTGAAGAGTCATTCCAAACTGGCAACTTTATAAATAAATAAGTGAATGAATGAATTAATAATTGAGTTTAAGGAAAATAATTATGAATGATGAAATTAATTAAAATTGTAAATAATCACAAAAAATGTACATACAATAATAAATAAATAAATAAATCAAATCAAATCAAATCAATTAATAAGCCTGTCGTTCAGAGTGTGTGGTTCTAGTGTAAACCAGTGGACAAAAAGTGTGACGGTGACACACCTGCTAGTCGTCTCATTAAGATGACGCAGACGTATGTTGCAAAATTGTTATTATTATTTTTTAACCCTACACCCTTTATTCCTTCGAAGCTGTCACTCCAGTGTTTTTTTGAAGGGGTTAGTACATAGGGATTAGCCCTTCCGAATGGAACACAGTGATTATTGCATACTCTACTGTTTTCTTCGTTTAAACATAGTAAAATAATGCAGTACTGCCTTCTACTGTTACACCAAATACATTCTTCATTCATTCTGCATGATCCTCTACTAAACATTACAGCTTTTTTCCTGATCCTAAATGAATGAATTATTTAATGTTTACAATATTATGTCAATTAATTCAGCAGAACAAGTGACCATGGTAGGGAATATAAATATAGCGGCAAGGTAGCTTCGCTTTTTATGAAGTCCTGAGCAATCCAGTTCTATAATACAAATCAGTGTTCAGATCTAAGCACAACAACCAAAACCTCATGGGAAGGCGAGAGAAAGGAAGTGTGAAATCTGTCTCTCTGTGCAGTCTGTCTGTGTGGCTCTGATCTTGACCCTGGTGCTGATCGCATGGCACAAACCTGCAGTCGGTGGCGGGGCCCGCCGTGGGGAGCACTGGGCAAGTTCTGACGGGTGAAAAAAGAGAGGACATATCAGTAAACACCTGACCACGCTGCCACATCTGTCTCTCTTACGTTATCACAGACTGTATGAGCACACACCCGCAGCTCATGCTAACCGCGCATCCTAAACTGAGAATATGGTTACTTGTGTTCTATCTGTATTGCCGCAATTTAAAGGTGAAGTGCGTCATTTCTTGCTGCCCAAAGTGGCCATAACTGGAATTAGTAAAATTATAGGCAATAGAGGCATTACTGCACTTTCACTTCCATCATTAGTCCATGGGTGTTTTATTATTAATTAAAATGACTGAAATTAAGTTGAAAACAGAAGCTTAAGATATTTTCATGTTTTATTCTATATCATAATATACATCAGTTAAACTGCATCAATGTATTTTCCAAGTCTTAACATGTTTTGAAAATGGAGATAGCAAACTAGATGCTAAATAGGCATTTCAGGGAAATTATGCGGGTCATTATATGATTTGAACACTTCATTTAATGTGTAATAATGCTGTTTGAGTTTGAAAAAGATCTGTTATAAAGCATAAAGTCCACTCCCAGAGGAATTACGTATTGGTAAGCATTGCTGTTTCGGAGCTTTCTCATATGCCTTGATTGTAGTTTTCTTCTGGTAAAGTATGCATTTAAAGGGATAGTTCACCCAAAAATGAACATTTTGTCATCCTTTACTCACCCTTCATTTGTTCCAAACCTGTTTGAGATTCTTTCTTCTTTGGAACAAAAAATAAATACATTTTTTTGAAGAAAGCTGAAATCCTGTAAACATTGACTTCCATAGTATTTGTTTTTCCTCCTATCGAAATCAATGGTTTCAGGTTTTCAGCTTTCTTCAAAATATCTTCTATAATGTTCAACAGAATCAAGAAAAAACTCATAATGGTTTGATACTAATAGTGAGTAAAGAGTGAGTAAATGCTGCCTTGTAGTAATTAGTGAGTAAATTTCCATTTCTGGGTAAACTATCCCTAACAAGGTAAACTAACAAGAGTTCAAGGCCTGATTGAGTTAGTAGTGTTTATGTCCAAGAGATGTTCACAGATTGAACATACTAAAGGGTTTAGCAAAGGGTACCAATTGTTTAAATTGTATATATTTACCGAGGTAAATTATGTCACACTTCTCTATTAAGTGTCATCTGTGTATGTTGATGCTGCATGCAATGACATTGAGCAAATACACGAACAAATTATCTGAAGTGAAGTAAAGATTTCCTGTTTTCAGAGGCCAAAGAACACTGTGTAAGGACCCTGTCAATTGAAACACAATTTCTCTCTGAATCAGGTGCAAATAAGAAAGACAAGCCAAAAACGCAGAGCAGTTGGGCAAGAAGACTAGAATTAAGAATCACTACAATAAAGTCATGTGACTATAATTTGTTTATAGTCAAAATTGTAGCCTTTTATTTCGGCCTATTGTATTTAGACTTTGTTTGTTGTTGTGCTTGATTAGCCGAACAAGTAAATATCATAACCTTTTGTTGGCCTATTTTTTGCAATATAAAAAAAAATCCAATGATAAAATCCTCCGGCAAACAATGATGGTGAAAAGAAAACAAAAATATTTCAGTCCTGCATACATGCAATAATTTCCATCCTGCAGGGTGTTGTGCCAGAAGCCACCATGTTAAATTATTAAAACCAAACGTCAACAAAACGAGTTGAACTGGTTAGCATGTATTAGTTGACCCCTGTTGATAAACGGTGAAACTACACCATCTGCTTCAAAAATAATTAAATAAATAAATAAATAAAAATCATTAATGAGTTATTTTAAATGATCATATTCTGTTAAAAAAATAAATACTTCGCAAGCGCCACACATAATTTTTGTGTTTTGAGGACTTATAAAAAGCGATAAAAATGTGTTTTGCTTGTGCTCACCAAGCCTGCATTTATTCGATCAAAAATATATTATTACAATTATTGATTTATGCGATTCAAAGCTGAAAATCTGTCATCATCACTCCAGTCTTCAGTGTTACAAGATCCTTCAAAAAGCATTCTAATATGATGATTTGCTGCGAAAAGAATGTTTCAAAAATGAAGATCAATGCTGAAAACGGTTGTGCTGCCTTTTCTTTTTGTAATATCTGTGAAAAGACTATTTTCAGTGCCCACATGAAACTAGCACAGCACAAAGTATTGCCACAACGGAAACATGACACACTTCACCTTTATGTAAGATAAGCCAGTGAAAATATTCTCAGATCCGAGTGTACAGTGATGCATCTCATGCCGTCTGAATGGGTCACTGGAGTCCAGAGCAGCCACAGCCTCAATCTGACACTTATCAAACATGGCACCTCAACACTCCGAGGGCACATGTGCTGTTATTCTGTAAGAGTCAGGAGGAATAATGCGCGCGCCAGGCTGGACTTGGCCCAAAAACGTCTGGGTGAGTTGTGTTTCTGCCCTGCCTGCAGCTAAAGATGACCTCTGCGTTCTGTGAGAATCATGTGGGCTTCAGTGCCAGTGTTTGGTCAGGAGGAGCTGATGGACACACTCACCCTCGGGCCGGTACTGGGCAATGATGGTTACCGTCTGCCCTGCTCCCTTCAGCGCCGCCGCAGCTTGTTCATGAGTGGCACCTCGCAGATCGATTCCATTGACCTGAAATCAAGATTGGAACATTAATAGAGTTTAAAGGGCTCCTATTTTACCCCTTTTACAAGATGTAAGATAAGTCTTTGGTGTCTCCAGAATGTGTCTGTAAAGTTTCAGTTCAAAATACCCATCAGAATATTTATTAATTATACAATGGAGAATACAGTATGCCCGTTTTATGCTCAGACCAAAGTATAGCTGTTTTTGCAGCCTGTGCCTTTAAATGCAAATGAGCTGGATCTCTGCTTCATCCCTGTCTGTCTCTGTCACTGACTGCTGTTTGTCTGATGTAATGCAGGAGAAGCAGACACGCACATGGGAACGGTGGGGAGGGAGAACCAGCTCATTAGTTAAAATTACCAAGTAAGTTTATTTGATGTATTTTTATTTGATTATTTTCTCTCTTATATTGTTGCTCCTCGTATATTGTTGTACTGATACTATGCGGCTGTACTGTTTTAAAAACGTTTTAAACTTGGAACAGATCTTTTAATCCCAGTTTCTTTGCAAATCCTGTTCTGTGGACATGTTTATACACGTTACTACAGAGACATGTAAATACGTCAATTTGGTGGGCGGGAAAACCGCACTCCTAAGTCATGTTACGTTGGGCCTCAAAGTCACTGGGATTTGGATCATATTTTAATGTCAGAAAATTAAAAAATAGACACTTGTTGTGTTTATATAAATATATTTATTTATTCATTTAAATAGTGTTTATATTGTATATACATTCCAATATGACTGTGGACACACTATACCTACACAGAGTTCTGTCAAAACAGCTTCCAAAAGTTGATTTTGTATTATAGGTGCACTTTATTTGCTTTTGAGGTTTCATCAAAAACATACATTAACGAAATGATTTATGATTGTTTCTTATTGCTAACCATGTGTTTACACCACCGCCGGCGAGAGCGTCAGAATTCACACTTTTATTGGTACTCTGACGATCGAACATTTTTACATGTTTTCTAACAAAATAAACCAATCATAAGCTGTTTGTGTAATGAGGCTTTTGTGTTCATGTTTAAATCCTAGTCTAGCTTCAACATGCTGTTTATAGAAGACGTTTAATAACCTTGGTCTTCACGTTAACATTATTTGTGCACATCTCACATAGGAATAATCAACCTCTACTTTCCTTTGCTTGGGAACTAATGTGATCGGAAACAAAGTTTGTATGACCACATTTCCTGGAAACCTCTCAAGAGGTGGACTTGTACATTCCAATACGTTGCCGCCAAACCCTGTTATCATAGCTCATTACCATAAAGTTGACCTCATATCAACTCTCCTTGACACCCAGACTTTCTAAAATGCCGTACCACTTTAGCCAGAGCTCGCCGCCGGCTCCCATTGAAAATGAATGACTTCTGGGTACATTGACACTTTTGTCAGCGATGGTGTAAATGCACGGTAACAGTGCTATATGCAATACCAGTCAAAAGTGTTTCTACTGTTTTGGAAAAAATAAATCAGATTTTATTCAATCGAAAATATAATAATTAAAAAAAAAAAAGAGTTACAGTATATTGTGAAATATGATTCAAAGCTTAATTTACTCCAGTTTCCAGTGTCACGTGAGTCTTAAGACATTATTATAACATATAAATTAAATATAAATAATACATTAAAAAGATTTAATATATAAAAAATAACATATAATAACAAAAAAATATGGGGCACCACGGTGGCGCAGTGGTTAGCACTGTCGCCTCACAGCAAGAAGGACGCTGGATCGAGTCTCGGCTGGGCCAGTTGGCATTTCTGTGTGGAGTTTGCATGTTCTCCCCGTGTTCGCGTGGGTTTCCTCCAGGTGCTCCGGTTTCCCCCACAGACATGCGCTATAGGTGAATTGAATAAACTAAATTGGCCATAGTGTATGTGTGTGAATGAGAGTGTATGGATGTTTCCCAGTACTGGGTTGCAGCTGGAATGGCATCCGCTGTGTAAAACATATGCTGGATAAGTTGGCGGTTCATTCCGCTGTGGCGACCCCTGATGAGTAAAGGGACTAAGCTGAAGGAAAATGAATGAATGAATGAACAAAAAACATAACATTTTCTGTTCCATTATGGTAAATTATTATTAGTATGACTCTAAATGTTATCAACATTGAATTTTTTTTTTCTGCCATAAAGTTTGTGGAAACTGTGATATGTTTGACTTTTTAGTAAAGAAGGAAAGTTCAAAATAACAGCACTGATTTGATTTTAATTTTTTTTTTTTTACTCTTTACTTTCACTCTTGAACAATTTAATATGCCGTCACTTAATAAAAGTATTTTTTTATTATTATACTTTCAAATTCCACAAAAAAATTTAACAGCCCAACAGTTTTTAACACCAAGTAATTAATGTTTCTTAAGCAGCAAATCACCATATTAGAATGAAGGATTTTGAAGGATCATATATGGCGGATGCCATCAGCTTTAAATCATAGAAGTAAATTAAATGTTAAACTACATATAATAAGAATGCAGTTATTTTAAGGTGTAATAATATTTCACAATTTAAACATACCCACTGTTCGTGTGCGTTTCCTCCGGGTGCTCCGGTTTCCCCCACAGTCCAAAGACGTGTGGTATAGGTGAATCGGGTAAACAAAATTCGCCCTAGTGTATGAATGTGTATGTGAATGCGAGAGTGTATGGGCGTTTCCCAGTATTGGGTTGTGGCTGGAAGGGCATCCGCTGCATAAAACATAAACTGGAATAGTTGGCGGTTCATTCCGCTGTGGCGACCCCTGATAAATAAGGCACTAAGCCGAAGGAAAATGAATGAATGAATTTAAATATATAATTGCAGCCTTGGTGAGCGTAATAGGCTACTTTTAAAAACACAAAAGAAATCTTACTGATCCCAAACATTTGACCTGTGGTGTAAGTGCACCTAAAGCATGCAATCCTGTCAGTATTAAAGCTCTCTGTTGAATTTCTATTTAAAACTGGCTAACTTTTAGAAAATGCGCTGCAGAGAAGCCTGGAGTGATCTGGCGCTAGAAAGGCCTGCTGTGATCCAGACGGCGTTTGAAAATCCTACAGTGGAGGATCAGTGGGCGGCAAAAGCCTGTAGGCCAAAGTCTGCAACAACTGGACCACAAAGTAATCAGCGAGCTCCTCCAAAATATGACTTTAGCTATGCTGTGTGCATCATAAGCTCTGTCTGTGACCCAAACTGTGGCATTTAAAGATCAAGCAGGCAGAGACCGGCTGGATTTTACTGACACATAAACCTGAAGCAGGTGTTGTAGTCAAACTGTTGTTAAAGTAATAGTCTACCCTCCAAAAAATGAATGTTAAAGGACAAGTTGACACCCGGTTGAAGAGTAGAATTTAGACTTTTTGACTTCAGTAGGACAATAAAGAAGCTTTTTAGCTGAAATTGTGGTCCTTGGTAATTTATAAAATGCAGAGAGTAAAAAAAAAAA
>CAIGQV010018202.1:11107525-11122833 GCA_903798115.1 Danio jaintianensis
TAAAATACTTATTCATACTATTGAAAACTATATTTTTTTCCATTTAATTATTACTCCCTAAAACATTTAGGCCTGTTTAACCAAGGGCACACACAACTGTAACACTCAAATACAAAAGTAGAAAAATCAAGATAAAAAAAAAATCTGCTATAAATATAATTTGAACATTATATGTAGAATGTCTTCTCCCAAATGCTGCTAAGAGTAATTTAGCACAAATTTGAAATCAATCCATAATCTTTGAGGCATATATTCTAACTAACAAATGCTAAACCCACATTTAAAAAGCAACCACTAAGATCGACGCACTTTGTGATGATGACTGTGACATTAACACCTCAGATATATGATAAACAGTTCAACATTTGTGTTTATTTTCATGGTGTCCACTTACAGACAGGATCTGGTCTCCTCTGCGCAGTTCTCCACTGAGGTCCGCAGGCCCTCCAGCCAGGATGAAGGACACGAAAATGCCTTCTCCATCTTCTCCTCCCACGATGTTGAAGCCCAGTCCAGTGGAGCCCTTGTGGAGGACGATCTTCCTGGGCTCCCTGTACACACAGTTCAGATAATACATGAGCTCAGAGTCCGTCGGGCTCAGCATCTCCACCGATGGTGTAAACATACACACGCGTGCACACAGACACACACACGTCCACACTCCTGGGTCTGTCCAAAACCGTCTACAGTGCAGTCGAGCTACAATGGCTGACACCTATTGGGGGCTGCTCCACTTATGAGCTTATTTGTCCCACTTCTGACCGGTTTCCTAGAAACGGAGAAGACGCACGGCCTCACACACACACACGCACGCACGCACACACACACACTTGATAAAGTATATACTATGACAGATAGTATGTGTTACTGTGATCTTGTGATTAAAACATATGCCTTATGGCTGGTTTAAAAAATTTTTTTATTTGCTATTGGTAAAGTCACTATAATATCATTTTTCTTTTTAATGGAATAGTGTTGATTAAAAAAAAGTTTATTATAAACCTTTTAAAAGTCACGAGTAGTCATTTTAAAATACCTTTAAAAAACATTTATTTTATATGAAATTTAATCTTGTCTTACGTTTTAAATAAAACTCTTTATGCTTTTAAATAAAACCAATTGCTGATATTAATAACATTAATAATAATTTATGATAACATTTAATTTAATTACATGCACTGTAATAAAAATATGAAAATGCATCATTATCAGAATACTAATTTGAAGTGTTTCATTTTAAGACTGACATACATTTGGCAAATTGCACAATTATAAACATAATTTTTTTTTTTAAAATTAATTAGTTTTAAAATTGAATACATTTAATGGTATTTTAGTAATATATAATACACTATGGACACTTTTTTTGGTCTGCCATGTTAAATACTCAAGGGTGGATTCTGATTGGCTTTTTTCTTTTTATGTTATAGTAAACTGTAATTTGTAAAGTTCACTCACTCACTCACTCATCAGGGATCACCACAGAGGAATGAACCACCAACTACAACCCAGTGCTGGAAAACACTCATAAACTCTCTCATTCGCACACATGCATTCGTTCAATATGTAAAGTTCATTCATTCATTTTCCTTCAGCTTAGTCCCTTTATTCATCAGGGGTTGCCACAGCGGAATGAACCGCCAACTTATCCAGCATATGTTTTACACAGTAGATGCCATTCCAGCTGCAACCCAGTACTGGGAAACATCCATACACACTCATTCACACACATACTCATACACTACGACCAATTTAGTTTATTCAATTCACCTATAGCGCATGTCTTTGGACTGTGGGGGAAACCGGAGCACCCGGAGGAAACCCACGCCCGCACGGGGAGTCCCCAGCCGGGACTCGAACCAGCGACCTTCTTGCTGTGAGGTGACAGTGCTAACCATTGAGCCACCGTGTCTCCATTTGTAAAGTTATGTTATGCAATTAATTTGGTAATTATCTTTACCACAAACAGGCTTTTAGACATCTGACCAGCAGTATATGTTTCAATCAGATTCTGAATCCCAGACAGTGCTGAAAGGCATTCCAAACAGTGTTCAAATGTTCCCAAAAAGTCAGATCCACTTATTTAGCACTCTTTCAGTTAGTCACAGGATCCTGACAGTGGGCCATCATCCTGTCAAGTGTGACCAATCAGAGCAGCAGATACCCTGAGCTGTGACACGTCTGTCAGATACACTCGAAATATGGATATACACAATCTGTGAGTTTACAGATGATAATGCAAACAGACAACACTGGAGATGGAGCTATTCTAGAACAGAAGGCTAATCCGTTAGCACTAGCTTCTCTCTCTCTATGACCTAGTTATGAGGCAGGCAGGCCTTCTTTCTCTCTCTGCCACTTTAACATCTTCCAGCACGTCTGTTTGACTCCAAGACGCTCTTCGGGCCATAAAGACAAACTAAATAAGCCAGGCTGCAGCCCACCAAATGTGAACATGTTTTTTTCGCTACACTGTTAACGATTTTTGTAAATTACACAGTATTTAACTGTAATATGAAATGTATTTGACCATAGAACTGCAGTTATGCAGTATGTTACTGTATTTTTAAGTTGCACTGTGAAAATTACTGTATATTTTAGAGTAACGAAATACAGTTGAAGTCAGAATTATTCGCCCTTGTGTGATTTTTTTTTTTCTTTTTCAAATATTTCCCAAATGATGTTTAACAGAGCAAGGAATTTTTCACAGTATTTACCTATAATATTTTTTTCTTCTAGAGAAAGCCTTATTTGTTTAATTCAGCTAGAATAAAAGCAGTTTTTATTTTTTTAAAAACCATTTTAAGGTCAATATTATTAGCCGCCTTAAGCAATAACTTTATTGTCTTTTGAGGTTGTCTACAGAACGAACAAACCATCGTTATACAATGATTTGCCTAATTACCCTAACTTGCCTAATTAACCTATAGTTAAGCCTTCAAATGTCACTTTAAGCTGTATACTAGTATCTTGAAAAATATCCAATAAAACATTATGTACTGTCATCATGGCAAAGATAAAATAAATCAGTTATTAGAAATGAGTTATTAAAACTATTATGTTTAGAAATGTGTTGAAAAAAAATCTTCTTTCCGTTAAACAGTAATAGGGGGAAAAATATACAGCGGGGCTAATAATTCTGACTTCAACTGTACATACAATTGTACAAATACATTTACAGCAAGATAAATGGTGCTGTAAATATGGTATTTTTGTTGTAATTGATTTACAGTAAGTTACTGTAGATTCTACAGGAAATTCTTAACAGTGTATAATCATTACAGGGTTTCTGCAGGTTTCACCAGGTCAAATTTAAGACTTTTTAAGACCATTATGAGTGAAATTTCAGACTTATACAGGGCTAAACGCTAAGGATTTTTCCTAACGGCCCAGTTGGTTGATCAAACTAAGGATCTAACTAATAAAAAATTCAGCTTTGATAAAGATTTATAAAGCAGAATTCACAAAATGCCTTCATGCAAGATGATCTTTACTTGATTTTTTTACTTAGATTTTTATCATCAAATAAATATCTATTATTTTGACTCATCCAAAGTATTTTTTGGCTATTTTTAATTTTTTTTAAAGATTTTTACTTGCCCCACCAAAAAATTATAATTAGTTATTTTTTAGCCAAATATTGTAAACAATGTGTCAAAACAAGCAAACCCTAGTTGTATAGGTACTCATTTTTTTCCAACATAACCTTTTGTAAAAAAAAAAAAAAACTCTTTAAAAACTATAATAAACTAAATGTATGCACAACAGTCCACCCAGGTCAGTGTCCTCACCCTATATGGTCTATAAATACACAGAGAACTTTTAAACAAATGTTACTGCAATGAAGATAATTAAACCATATTGGTTATAAAGCTCTTAATTTAGCTATTCTAATATTAATTATAAATAGAGTTTTGTTAAAAGTTTTACTGAGATTGATTGTTGGTCATTATTTAATGTTATTTTATTATATGTGAGCTATATGTAGTATATGTGAAAATCAGTCATAAATGTCAATTTTTGAAAACTGAGATTTATACATTATTTTAAAACCGAATAAATATATATATTTTATTGATGAATAATATGTTATCATAGGAAAATATTTGGCTGATATACAACTATTTAAAAATCTGGAATCAGAGGGTTAAAAAAATATTTTCTAACTAATTTCCTTCTTAGCAATGCATATTACTAATCAAAATTTAAGCTTTGATAGATTTACAGAACAGAATTCACATAATGTCTTCATGGAAGAGGATATTAATATTCTAATGACTTTTAGCATCAAATAAATATCCATTATTTTGACTCATCCAAATTATTTTATTGCTTTTTTCCTAAAAATATAGCCATGCAACTTAAGACTGGTTTTGTGATCCAGGGTCACATATTATGATATTTTATTCTTACATTGAAGAAATGCTACAAAACAAATACATCTTTAGTCTATAAAAAAATTGAGAATTCAAATCAAGTTCATCTGAATTTGTGATCTCATGATCAGTCTGATGATACAGAAACAGAGCTCACATGTTTAATAGTTCCCATCAGATATTATAAAGCCACCCTTGTAAATGAACATCTGCAGCAATAAACTAAAAACAGAAAGACCTCAAGCAAACAACAGTTCCTGTTTTCTTTGCACTTTCTAAGAAGTTAAAAACGGGGAAAGTAATCCGCAACAGCCTATTTTTACCACTAGATGGCACCCTATTTACATTTTTTCACCCACTGAATGCAATGCAATAAAAAAAGTTCTCGCCTGAAACTCAACTGCAGCTTCTAGAGAAAGTAGAATTAACAGTTTATTAATGGTATTCAGTTCTTAAAGCCATGCAAAAAAATAGTTTAACTGAACACTCTTCAAGCTATTCAGACTTGTGCTTCAGGATGATATAAACTAATAATGCATGCATAACTATAATTAATTAGGACAACTGAAAAGTCAAAGAAGGTATTTCAACTGAACAAACGAATTGCATTAAATGTGTCAGACTTCTAAATGAAGCACAGAGGAGGCAAAAACGCTGACTGGTGATCGTTTTGCAAGAAGAAGAAGAAAGTGACAATAGCAAAGATTTAAGCTCCCCTTAGACAGTAAATAAATTGAAATATAAAAAAGAAAGAAATATTCTGTAGAGTAATAGTTACGATACAATTAGAAGATTACTGGACTGTTTGGAAAAAAAAATACTGTTTGTTTTTTTTACTTCAAAATTTTATATTTAACTGAAATGTGCTATTTGCAGTTTTATTGTAATGGTTAAACTATGAGCAGCTTCTAAAAAAACAAACAAACAAACAAAAAAAAACAAACATTGGTATTGGTATAACTACTGGCTTATTATTACCTTATTACCTGTCTATTATTAAGATATAAACTGTTCATTAGTAGTTATAAAGTATGATCCTATTCTGCATCCCTAATCCTAATCCTATACCCAAAACCTAAACCCAACTTCTAACATACTAACTATTAATAAACCGCTAATTAGTAGTTTATTAAGCTAGTAATGTTAGTTAATGGTTTGTTATGAATTCTGACCTAAACTAAAGTGTCAAATCTACAAATTGTAAAAATACAACTCTTAATAATTATATGACTGATAAAAATAACAGTAAGGTTAAGCAGACGTGACCACTTTTTTATTCATTTAAAAACAAAATAAACAGATAAAAATAAATATTGCAATATTTCATGAAAAATAAGATTGGTCAATTCAGATTTTTCAATAACTTGTCTAGACAGCCTAGATGTATAAATATATTTGAATATGCAATCAGTTTGATTTAAAAACACAAGTTTTATTTGAAGTGCTCAGCATATTTGAGTACACCCCTCACAGATCTCTCTGCTAAATGAATATTTTCTATATGATGCTTTACATTAATATATTTGTGCACATAAATTAGATTAGTCAGTACCAAAGCCAAAACTGTAAATAATTGAAAAACAAAACAAAACCAAAAAATAAGATCACGGTGCAACAATTTGCAAACACAAATTGATATTTTGGGGCAGGGAAATATTACATAAATTTGTAATAAACATGAAAAATATAACATTTTGTTGAAATGTTTAGTGATTAGTTTGTTCTTTTTTTGCAATAACTTTAAATATATTATCTTTCTATTCCTAAAGATGTTTGGTGACCAAACTCTTATTTTAATGAATATAACGGTGTAATAAAACGGTGTTGTTTAAATGCACCAATATTATTGTCTATAGTCACTGAGAAATGGATAAAAATATTCATTTTCGAAAGGGGGTGTACTCATTTATGCTGAGCACTGCAAAAACACAAGATAAGTTTAATGTTGACATTAAACAAATGATGATAAAGATTAATTTATGACTACACAATGACTACACAATTTTAAAAGATGAAAATAATTTATAACAAACACTACTAATTTTAAAAAATAAATAATTATTTTATGGTTACTTTACCAATAACAAATATTTAAAAAAGGAATTTAAATAGCTCTGCATTATTCCAGCTTATATTGTACATCATAACAGCAGCTATAACTCAGATAACCATCCGTGACAGCTGATCTAGAGTCAGAAGATAGTAATGATATGCTGATCAGCAGGTATTTGACTCTCCATATACGTAGATTTATTTAGATTAATGTGTGGCTCAAAGGAGGGTTGAGTGCATTAAACGCCCCGTCATTTAACTTTCAATCTTTTCTCTCACATTTCCATCCCCCAGACTTCTCCTTCATCCCTTTCTCTTTCTCTCGACCGGCTGCAAAATACTGATAGAGACTCCTGTCTGCCTTCACGAGCACCTCAGCCCCAGATTACAAACAGCCACTGTTTATCATTTCCAGCTCAGAGCCAAACAGGAAAACAAACCAAACAGATTACACTCGTTTTCCGTTCACAATACCTGAGGAGCGATTGGCATTTCACATGCAGTTCCTCACACATCTCCACCCGCCCCCATTTATTCACTGTCACCTTGTGTTACTCTTCCTCCCGCTCTCTTTTTCTTTCGCCGTAAGAGCGTTATGAATATAAAAATGTGCAGGCAGCCTCATCCACGTGAAATATCAGCTGTCGTTTATAATGGGTTGGTGTGCTACGCTCCTGTCAGATGGCAAAATAACTACATTCAACCTCAATAAAGCAAAGGAATTGCAGAGTTACCATGTAATGGCCCTCAGACTTGAAAAGTTACTTATTTCGGCGCTCGACAAAAGCAAAAACACCATAATGGATTTTTGTTCTTTAACACCGCCTAAACTTCTAGAGATTTCTAGATGACTGGCAACATGCAAAACACATAGTTGTTTTCAGTCAGAGTGTTTAGAGGTGTTCTTTAAAGAGTATCATTAATCCTGTTATACGTCATCTATTGGACACACATGCTGTGCAGCTAAATACAGCTGTCACTTTCCTTTTCACAGCTTAATCTTGTTCTGTACGCAAGAGTTCAGCAACACATTTGAAGGGAAGCGATTCCTGCTTAATTCAAATGACTCTTATGAACCAGTTCTTGTTTGAAAAAAGCAGTTGGTTTTATTTATTGCTACTAAGTTTGCTATTTTACATTTGTAAAAACAATGTATGTGGAATTATTTTGAGAGTAAAGTAACTAAATACTTAAAACATAAAATAAAAAATAATAACTCTGTAACTTTTATTTAAGGTTTACAATGCAAATCCAAGCAGATCCACATGTTGGTACACTAAAAAATGACTTTTGCTGCTTGTTCAAACTAATTATTTAAAATGAAACAAACAAAGAAAAGATTACTTTACAAATCGTATTGTAAAGAAATCATATAAAAATTTGCATATTATTCAATCGTATTACTGAAATTAATATAATAACTGAATAAATATATATTTACATACATTCATTCATTCATTCATTTTCTTTTCGGCTTAGTCCCTTTATTAATCTGGGGTCGTCACAGCGGGATGAACCGCCAACTTATCCAGCATATGTTTTCCGCAGCGGATGCCCTTCCAGCTGCAACCCATCACTGGGAAACATTCATACACACTCATTCACTACGGACAATTTTAGCTTACCCAATTCACCTATACCGCATGTCTTTGGACTTGTGGGGGAAACCGGAGCACCCGGAGGAAACCCACGCGAGCGGTTTTTGTTTAGGTACGCATTACAAAATGAACAATTCACTTTGGTTATTTGAGATAAGAAAATTGGAAAATAAAGAGACTAAAGTGTGTGACAAACTGAGCAACTGTGGTCTTTGTGGGTCCTGATGCCCCAGTATAGTGAAAGGGATGCTATACTGCATAATATAAGAACATGTGTCCACTGAAGCATTTTTGCGCTGCTGAAAATAACAGCACTCTTCCAAAAACACTCAGCTTTGAGGGCCAAGTTCATCCAATTGTTGGAGCGTTCAGCACTTAACATGAAACAGATGCTCAGCACAGCTCATCCCGCTGCTGCCATTCTAAAAAATGCAGTGTTCTCATTGAACACAACTGAAAAAGAGTAAGTTAATAAATAAGAGTAAAAGGCATTCACAGCCAGGAATTATTCACTGTTTACATTAACTGAGCCCTGTTACACTATTCATTCACGAGAACATTTCAGCCAGATCGTAATTCCTGGCTGTTTCTGATCCTCTGTCCCTGTAACCAGAGGGAGTTTTCCACTGCAGGTGACACCAAGAATCTCTTCACTATTTCTGTTCACATGGAGAAAAATCAAGTTCAACAACTGGGACCTCTAAATTAAAATAACCATGAATGTCTCATGATCTACCCAGGCTTCTACCCACCATGTTGCCAACCTATAAGTGCCGCTGATCAATCAACATCCTCAAACATATCCAAAACCGTTCGACAAAATCAAGAGACTTTCATCAGATTCACACCCTCAGAGAAACACTCGCAGAGCAATTTAGCCGGCGAGCAGAAACATTAACACAAGTATTGATACGCACACACCTCCCGCCGTCCTCAAAAACGCTCTCTCAGCAAGAGAACTGGATGGCCTTTTAACTACGGAGCTCAATGGTGTCTCCAGATAGCAGCCTCTTCTACACCTTTGACTGTCAGAATCACAGCGATAAAGCCAATAACCTCAGCAAATTCAATCAAATCTTTTCTGCTTCATTTTCTGCCCCTCTTAAAGGTCAAGTTGGCTCCTCTAAGGAAGTTTTAAGGATGACACAACTGTGAACACTGAACATTTGTTTTTTAAAGAAAAGCTGATGTGTTCTCCCAAGGGAAATTGGCAAATTCTTAGTATATCATGAGGAGTTCAGTGTTTACAAAGCTGGGGTTCTGACAGAAATTGCACCACTTATCAATGTGAGATGCAGCTGTAATGGTAACTACCAGCGAGAGAGAGAGAAGACAAAGTTATGATGAGATGCTTTCATTATTTGCCGGTTCACTGAAGCGCATGTCCCACAATGCATTGCGAAGGACATCTAGGGAATAAAGAGCAAATCACGGGCGTAGTTTCCCTGCTTTTCTGAGAATCTAACATCTATAGAGTACATTTTGCTTCTGAGTAAACAGCCAAAGAATACATTAAACATAAACACCAGCTCATTAAGATTGATCATACATTTTTAATGATAAGTTTTAATAATTCATATGATTACAATACAGTTTATTTTTTTCTTTTGGATGCTAGTTTAGTAAAACAACACTAAAACATTAGTTTTACTTAATTTAACTATTAAAAAAATGAATCAAAAAGGTTACATCACTGTTAAAATAGCTAGTGTGATTAATTATATTTATTCTTTTTTAAAATCTCTATATTTTTAAAACTATAACCAAGTAAAATTGATAAAAGCATGTACTAATTATTAACCGTACGCTTTTTGTGGTGTGTGGTTCAAATCTCTTAGCTAAGCAAACACCACTAAGCTAATTTAATCTTCATATCCTTGCTCAAGATACGATCTATGAATAAAAAGATAAAAAAATAAAAAAACTTTAAAAAGCTTCAGAATTAGTATTCTACTCATGCAAACCATACTAATACACACAACACCTGGCACTGTTAGCAATGCCTTTTCGAATTCAGACTTTTGTTATTTGCATTCACCAGAAGCATATTTCAGAAATCTGTCAGCAAACTAGATTAAGCTAGTTTATCCAGCTCTAAAGTCATACAAGTTAGAAGTAACAAAATCTTGGGGGAACAGTGATTTATGGTCCATGTCACTGCAAAAAATGTCCACATCAGCAAAACACAATTAGTATGCACCCTTCGCTTTTAGCCCCAAACAATATTATTAATCATGATATAAACAAAAACTATCACTTCAGATCAGCAAGAAGCCGGTGTAGGGGACGCTACCTCTATTGAATGTGTATGGCACATGGCTACAGAAGCGCTCAGGAAGCATTCTGAGTAATTCTGTTAAATGGTTTCATTAGTTTGGATCTGAATTGAATGATGTAAGGGATTCTCCTTCCAGAGCGATGATTCAGAGACGACAGGATTTCTCAATCATCTGAAATACATAAGATCTGATTTACATCCCTACTATTGGGAACCATGCTTGAGGTTGTTGATTATCACACATTAGTAAACCATCGCTAAGTGGATGCATGTTAAGAAAACATCAAAGACGTTTGAATTGAAATTAAATCAAAGGGAATTACAAGACCGAATAGATTCTACTTGGTGCATAATTTAGCAAATTACTGTATATACTATTATCTCCTGAATACACCTTAAGCAAAAATGCCACAGAAATGGCCAAAATTCAACCAAGAGCATTTAAATTAAACTTATTATAAATGTCATTATAGCTGAGGGTTAGTGAAAAAGTTAAATCACATTCAGTATTTTATGTTACGTGTGCATGACAAATAAGTCACTGGAAGCAGTTCACTTAACTGTCACCAGTGCCACTAAAAACAAGGGTTCTGAATTCTACACCCAGTCATCTTTAGTATTTGACATACACTACATCAAATATACACTACAGTTAACACTAGATCAACAGAGGCAGTCATTTTGACCTTTTTTTATTTAATTTTTTTACGTAAAAATGTAACAACTTTGTTCAAATAAAACCCATAATTATAGTATGGGTATAGTAGTAGTTCTGAGTATTTCTACCTTGAATGGTCAAAACTGTCAAATTGACAGCATGCATTTCAAGCGATCAATTAAAATGTGCTTGCCTCTGTTGCCTAGCAACTTTCTGCTAGCAAAAAAACCTAACTTTCAGATTGCAAAAACATAACTTTACTTCAGACATGGCTTTTAAATCAACATTTTCACTGTGGAGAAAGTGAGGTACACACCGTTGTGCGTAGCCTAGTAACTCATACACAATTATAGGCTATATTTGATTTTTTTTTTAATATCATTTTTTAGGGTAATGACATCATAAAGTATTCAAAATATTCAAAGCTTGATTCTACAATCTCAACAGAAGCTTCTAATGTAAATATGATGTGACAAAAATTTGTACAGTCTTATATCCACTAAGGCCATTAGTTATCCAGTTACAGGCAGTTCCAGTGTTAATAAGGTAAATATAAAAACTGCCCTTATGAAGGTAAAAATGCCCTTGGAAATTAATTCGTAGGGGCAAGTACTGCTTCTTAATGGATAAGAACATTTTTGATTTGAGCCAATCCTCTTGAGAAAAAGCAGAAATGGCACAAGAAGACTAAATTCACAGGTTTTTAACAAACCCATTCAACATGAGGATCATTCCAGAATCAGACATTCAGTTTTTTTACTGGCAGCTGTCAGGAGCTACTCAAACACAGCTAATCTGAAGTAACAGCGCTCTTAGGCAGAGTATTTTGGTGTTTATGCGTCATAAAATGAGAACTGTTCCCTTTTGGTCAGATACTCTCACATGCTCGGTCAAACAGAATTGGCCATTTTCATAAAACTGCTGCCTGCGCTTTCCCTTGAAGAGCATCATCAAAACCCGCCAGACCCTGAACATGAGAGACAGCAATCCATTCATCACAGATGTTATCCCTGGCATTTTCATGAAGCCTTTTATTCATTTTTTTTCCCTACTTTTCCGCCAGTCCTGAGGATTTAGGCAATGCATTAGGTGTTCGCGCTGGCGTTTTGAAATGCAAATCAGTCCAAATCCCAGTGAAGCCAATTAGACGGCGCTTTATAATTCATAGAGTAATGAACTTAAAAATTTAATTCTAAACAAACTGGTAAACAAAGCACACCCACGCCAAGGGCATTGTGTGCGGGACTGGAATAACAGCAAAACATTACTCAGCCGTTTGTGCCAGAACGTCTCTTAGTCCCGAAGTGCATTTCCTCCATGGCCGAATCCCCGTTTACACTTCGTTCATCTCCGGTCCATTACATTTATATGCCTGCTCGTTTAATCAGCGAGATGAGAGATGTTGCATTATTGCTAATAAAGTTTTATATCCAATTAAAGATACAAGCTGCTGCCTGGACCTAAAGTGAAATCAGTTAGGCAGGAAATAAGAAAGATAAAATCAATCCGCTCTGATTTACGATGCACTGATGTTGAATAGATGCCACAGGCACACAAGCAAACCGCATATGACAGCAGCCAAGCTCTGACCTTCATGGAGAAGCTGTCAATAAGCAATACAGTCTAACCAGATGAAAATACAGACAAATTGACAGCGGCTGCGGAAGGGAAGGAAGTTAGTGGACAGCTGCAGCAGAGATGTGATTCAGTTATACTTCTGTCACGGGTAACTACCAATCTCCATGCTCGTGCCCTCTACTTGCACTTTGCATCATTGTTGAATGAGAAAAGCCCATTTGAATTATGCAGAGTTTTCAGAGCTGCTCATTTGTGGGATTTAATGTCATATTTTCCACATTGGTGTCAACAGGAAATGGCACATACAGTCTGGTTTTTACACATTATCAGATGTACAAGGCCATTTAGTGTGATTAGTTTACTTGTTTGAAAGAAATGATGGTTTATTCAGCAAGGATGCATTAAATTGATCAAAACCAGGGTTATTTTAGACTAAATATAATAAATAAATGTGTTTTTTATTTATTTATAAATAAATAAATAAGATTAAAATGTAAGTTACATTTTAAATATGTAAAAATAAATTATTCATTTTATATATAAAATATTAACATGTTATTTTGTTCCTTTTTTCATATAACACTTTTTTTTGGATGGTAATGTATTTTTTTGTGAGCAAAGTACAGTAATTGTTTGGGAGGTTCTTTTAGGCCCTGATCACACCAAATGCACTTTTTGCTGTGAGAGACGCATTTTGAAAATAGTTTTCTATTGGCGGCGAGCATGTTTTGGGCTGCTTATACACCCCATGTGCCTTCTGTGCACCTGCAGTTGAAAAAAACTCCTGATGTCATGCACTCCAGCACCAAGACCATTGATGCAGGGGTTGTCTAACAACAAAGTGGAGCGCCTTGTTTTTTTTGAAAGTCAAACTGGCACCTTAATTTTAAATTCTGACAAAACATAAAAAGTCTCTTCACTGTATTACACCTCTGCAGATAATTAAGAAAAGACTAGGAGTGGTAAATGTGATGGGTGGGGCATGTAGATGACTTTGAAATGGGGCGTGACATGCAAAAAAAATAAAGTGTGTGACCATACATGGTGAGGTGTGGCCACACTGTCTTCATTAACATGCCTCATGCAGAGCGCTGTGCTCAGTACCTGGTGATCTCGGAGTCAGGGAGCAGGCCTACGTGATAGTGAGGAAAGTGAGGGATTGAGTGCATGGGGCTTTTATCAAACTCCACGGGGGAGTAGAGACGGGGAGAGGGAGCGCGGTCACTCAGTTTGTTCACAGTGCTGTAAACTGGCTCTGGAGGCCTGGTGTGGAGAGAAAGAAAGAGGCAGAGAGCAGAGCAGCGAGGGTTAGTGCGCTGGTAAGCATGGATAGATCGGAGTGATGGACCGATATACGCATTCTATGCAGAATTAGCCAATCAGCTAGTGCTAAACATCAAAATGTAATCATTTTTTGTATTCTGGTTTCCAAATAAATACTTAAACAGGCCTATAACATGACACATTTAAATGAAAGTCTAAATCAGAGTACTTGTAGATTCTTGAAAATTATGACAAAAAATACAGTATTATGCATGCCAGCCCAGCAGGTGGCGATCTAACTTTGTAAAGAAACAGTGCGCGTCTGGACACATATGGTCCTGTAGTCCACCACTGTTGTTTGGGTTGTTAAGTATTTGCACATCCCTATTGACTATATTCTTTAACGTAAGTGCGGGTCCAATCATTGGATTATATTTTAATATATTTACTATATTTTATCTATCATGCTTCTGTGTCATACAGAATATCTATGATATTATAAATGAGTAATTTGCCATCCTATTCTTAATTTTGGAATCAACAACTACAAAAACCCATATCGGTCGACCACTAACAGAACGAGGGAAGGGTAGAGAAAGACAGAGAGAAAAAACAGAAAGTGAGTGTAAAACATGGCACTGGAAATGTATTAGAGGAGCAAGGAAGGAACTGCAACCAGTTAGTTCAACATTTGTAAGTACATTAGCTTTGTTTATAAGTCAGAGTGAAATAAAAAAAGACTTAAAAAAAACTTTTCTGTGTAATAATTAATGTCCTGCATTAATACTGTCATGCCAGTCTGAAAAGTCCCCATAGGGAATGACAACCAGGCATGCCTTTCATCCTTTTTTTTAATGAATTTATGAATTTGAAGTCTCAGAATGACTGATCCGACTGTCGCTTTCTCATTTTATTCAAGCAATCCAGTTTCCAGGGATAAATAACAGAAAGTGAACGCATATGAGGTGTGCATGAACAATCAGAACCCAAACGACATCTAAAGGAAGTCGCTCACCTCAACTGGAAGTGCTGGGAATCAAACCTGTGACCTTCCATCTCATCTAATGAGGGATTTCTGATCAGAAACAGACAACAGGTTAGCATGGAGACGACACAGCCTGAAGTTTATACTGTTAAAATGTGTATTCAAAATGTGATTAGTAGTAGTCGTGTAGCATGCAAAAACAAAAGAACAACAACACAATTCAGGACAAAACCAAATATGACAACAAAACAAGCCCCCTTATACAAAACAGTTGGGTTGACCACACAAACAGACCAAAGCAACCACGCAAAATATAAATATACAATTTTAAATTATCTAAAATTACAATAAATACTAGGTATAATGTTACAAAGATTTATACTATACATTAAATAAAAGCATACATCTTAAAAAATGATGAGCTAATTCCAATTATTATTATTAAAATGAAAGAAATATACTAACCCTATTACTATTGTGAAGTGAAGTGAAGTGAAGTGAAGTGTAGTGTGGCCAAGTA
>CAIGQV010018202.1:11123233-11133807 GCA_903798115.1 Danio jaintianensis
CGGATCACGAGTCCAACACTCTAACCACCAGGCCACGACTGCCTGCCGACGATTGTGCTGGGTTCACACCAAATGCGGAATTAAAGATTCGCGAAAGTAAGTTACAGACAATGTCAATGGGTGCAATGGGTCTCAGTCAGCTCCCTGGTTCCTGAGGTCGCGGATCAATAGGTCGTTTACACATACTCGGTCACTGGTAAGGACAGCGTTGAGCTTAGTTCACTACACATTGGGACACTGAGTGAGACATGAGAACATCCTCATCCTCGGTTATAATTAAACAATTATAAATATTTGCTAGATTGTTCTTAACCTGTCTAGATAAGTCCATTCGTTTCTTAATAAAAAATGTATCTTGTTTGTCGCCATTTTTGATGATTTGGTTCACATGTTCATGTTCCATGCTTCTGAACTTCCGTTAAGGGAGCATAATGAGCATCGATGCTCCCTGATTTTCCTGGTGCATTGTGGGACTTTTCAGGAAGCGAACGATTCAGTGCACTGGAAGAATTTTGTGATTGAGGCTTTAAAATAGTTAGGCTCCCTGATCAGTGCTCTGACTACTGAACACGGGAACTGATTGAGACGCAGATTACCATCCACAGGTGAATGACGTGGAATGTGATAGATGCTGTCTGCGAAAGTGCGGAATTGGCCTCAATCGTGTCTACCGCGCAAGTTCAAACAATTTTGAAACAAAATTTGAAAAACACCCCGTGAGTAAACTAAAGCAAGTGACTTGGTGCTCAGCATGTGATGTGAACCCAGCATTAAACTGTAAATTGTTTAATCAAAGATGTTTTATTACTAATTATTATTATTATTAATATTATTATTATTATTATCATCATTATTTAGATTACTATACCCATAGCAGCTTCTTGTGTATGAAAAGTGCATGTATACACATGACAGATAGCAAAAGCTGTATAAATGTAAGTATGTACGTATACGTTTGCTGGTAATTACTGTATACACTGAAGAGAATGTGTTATATGTATTAAGATACTGGTGACTTTAATTGTCAAGTAGATTTCTTGCATAATATTTCATCTTCTGGTATAGAATTCCCTGCATAACTCATAGTACAAGCATGCTACACACTCAATTATTATTGCTGCTTGTTCAAACAGCTTATTTAAAATAAGCTAAACATCACAATTCTTGAGTTTGTTTAAGAGGGGACAACTTAATTGTTTTATGTTCAATCCACTTTAATTTGTAAAAACAATGAAGTTAACTTAACTTAGCAATTTTTTTTTTACAGTGCTGGATTTAAACCTGCGTTCCCACATAAGCAGCAAGGCTCATTCAGTAGAGTATGTGTGTGGTTCACTAGACTCTAACATTCCCTGCATGTTTCAGTGAGCTGATTTGTAGCATCTGGTAGTGGATAACTGAGAACAAGATCTTATTGCAAATGCAAGACTGCATTAGACATCTTGCAGATAAAGCGATGCGGGATATATTCGTGACAGCCTTTCTCTCCTCGCTCGAGACACAGATGTTCAACACACACCGTTTTAACTTCAAGTCAAGCAAACCCCTCATCTTTTTATTTTGAACGGTTTCTCTCGATTTGTCTTCAGCTCTGCAATCCTCGCCTTCTCCTTGCCCTTAATACAGGGTCACAGCGGGCTAAATAAAACCATGACAAAACTCTTATTATCAAGCATGGCACAAACCCTCTGGCTCTTCACACTGACGGCGAGGCGCAGAGATCAAATTAGGAGCTTGTCAGCGTCACCGGCTCACATTACGTATGAAGTATCACACATGCTTAACGTCATTTATGTAAGCAATGTATGTTTATAGATCAATATTGATGAGGGTTGACACTTTGGATTTTGTATATTGTATTAATTTGTCACGATGCCCCTGCCCACTGCAGAATCTCATTTATCTAAAATTTGGCACCTCAAAAATGGACATTAAACAATTATTGTATTTGGTGAAGAGAAATGGCTTAATGGAGGTAAAGAAACAATAATATAATAATGGGGACCATATGATAATAATAATAATAATAATAATAATAATAATAATTAATAATACTAATATTATTATCATCATCATTATTATTATTATTATATTTATTATTATTATTATTAATATAATAATAATACTAATAATAAATTAATTTAATAAATATAATATATTAATATAAATAATAATAATATTAATAATACAAATAATTATTAATAATACTAATATTATTATCATCATTATTATTATTTTTATTATTATTATTATTATTATTATTAATATAATAATAATAATAATAATAATAAATTAATTTAATAAATATAATATATTAATATAAATAATAATAATAATAATAATAATAATAATAATAATAATAATAATAACAATAATAATCATTATTATTATTATTATTACTGGGCAGCACGGTGGTGCAGTGGGTAGCACAATCGCCTCACAGCAAGAAGGTCGCTGGTTCGAGCCTTGGCTGGGTCAACTGATGTTTCTGTGTGGAGTTTGCATGTTCTCCCCGTGTTGGCGTGAGTTTCCTCCAGGTGCTCCGGTTTCCCCCACAAGTCCAAAGACATGCAGTATAGGTGAATTGGGTAGGCTAAATTGTCCGTAGTGTATGTGTGTGTATGGATGTTTCCCAGTGATGGGTTGCAGCTGGAAGGGCATCCGCTGTGTAAAACATATGCTGGATAAGTTGGCGATGATAATAATGAATAATTATTACTTTTATTATTATTATTGATTTTGCTGTTGTTGTTATTATATTTTAATATTTTCAAACAACTTACACTGACTTTCAAAAGGGTCTTTTTGTAATAAATACATTATTATTATTATTATTATTATTATCATTATTATTATTATTTTAAATTTCATTATGCAATATATTTATATTTAAATAACTACGTTACTTTTATCCATTCTATTATATCCATATATTATAATATCGATGCATCCTGATAAAAATCTTATCATAATTTCTGGAAAAACAATCAAGAATCTTTTCTAAGCACATACTTTAAAAGTATCACTTTTCTAAGTGATACTAAATTAAAATGTTTGCTTTTTTTACTTTACTTTTTAAAATTGTTTAAATAATAATAATTTACAAATACAAAAAATAGATTTACAATAAAATTATATTACAAACATCTTATTTTTTGAACTTTTGACCCTGTTAAAGCTATGATGGTCTTTCCATGACTAACAGAGAACTGTGTGTCCTACTTCAGTACATCACATTGTGCAGATCTACACACATGTACATATCTATGCACAACAGTGACCGGAACAAGTCCTGAAAGTCAACAACCACAAAGCAACAAACCCCACAGTTTGCTGATCTCTGTTACATTATTCATAAGAAGTTCCTGCCTACACATCTAATAATTATGAATGTGCAGTTTATTAAAGGTGGGCTAAGTAATAATTGAGCAGTGACCCAAGGCAGTACTGCTGAGTGTGTATGTGCATGAAGTGAGTATGGAATATTCTGCTCCCTAAGCTGTATTATTCATGATGATGAAAGACGTGTGTGTGAGTGTTCACTGTCTTATACCATATTATTTTTCAATATTAGCAATTTTTTGTGAATGTGTAAGACTTCTGATTTGTTAGCCAGTATAGGTAAACAACTCTAAAGAATAACAAACTTTATAGACATTTTTATCTTTTTCACTTCTGTTTTTGTGATCAATTTGGCTGTAGGTTAGTGGTATTTTTGTTGCTGTTTTTTTTTGACACTGCACCAATAAATGATGCAATACAAAATCTTTACCCAATTTACTCAAAATGTAATAAATAAATGAATACATAATTAATAATAATAATAATAAATGAATAAAGGAAAGATTGACTATCATTCAAATGGCAACTAAAAACCCATCTCTTTCGCGATCACCTGAACCCCTGTGAACAAAACTAGGACCCACTCTCCTCTCCCCCAACCACATCACACGACAACCTCAAAACGTTATGCAATTCTGAGTGTGCCTCACACAGGTGAGTGGGCTTGACAAACCACCTGTAGAAAACACAATATTCCATCTCTCTGACACTTTAACCGACACTTGCTATAGTTTTGCACCAAACACGTTTTTACAATCACTCCATATCTATAAAAAACACTGTGCATTTATAAAGTGTGCTTCATACACAGTGGGTTTGACAAACCACCTGTAGAAACACTCTTCTCTCTCTAAAAAACAAACAAACTAAATAAACCCCCCTTACTTTGCCCTTAATTCTTTGAGCACTAACAGTTCATTGATATAATTAGCAGTTCTTGTGTGTATTGCCTCTTCATGCTGAATCGCTGAATGCCTCCTTAATTGCAAGTCGCTTCGGACAAAAGCATCTGCTAAATGACTAAATGTAAAGGTAAGATATAGAAAAGAATAGATACCCCACATGAAGGGTAGGGGTGTCCCAATCTGTTTAGCTTGAATGCGTAGGGCAAAGGGGAAGGGCTAGATAGCCCTTGAAAAGGAGATTTATCAGGACACTCGAAACCAAGGGGTACTAAAACTTCCCAGAAAACACCATCATGGCTGCACACGAAAGTCAGGAGATGCACAAATTAGTATTTTTTTGTCATTATTACGAAATTTTACAACAAACAAGCATATGTTTTAATACATTCATAACCGCGTTCGTGTGTTATCGTCATGCTTTAAAAAAAAAAGAAAAAAAACCCCACTGAATTTCATCTATAATCCATAATAATAACTCCTGAATAGTTCCACAACATACATTCACATCTGTCACTCGATGACACCCTGTCAGAAAAGTCTAGTTGCTGGGAATTACCATTTTACAGTGTCTGGTACAATGTTAATGCTGTTTTCGTGTGTTTACATAGATGAATATGGCCACGGTGTAAATGCACAGTACAGTTACGAGCTTATTGTCACATTATATCCTAATGATAACATGATATCATTGCCTTCGGTGATTTCCTGAAGATAAATATAAAAAAATAATACAACTAGAATAACTACAGCAGTCGCGATCGTTGATTTCATATGAATTAAGAGATCGCGATGAAATATGATGACGTGTGCAGGGGTTGTGGTGGTGTCCCTAGGGGTACATTTTGAAGCCCTTCCTCTTTACGTTTCAAGGTTGGTTTCAAGGGCCAAAGGGAAGGGGTAGGGGTACAAAAATAGAATTGGAATTGAGCCTTAATTTCTTTACAGAAACACTTGTCATTATATATATATATATATATATATATATATATATATATATATATATATATCTGTTGCTTTTGCCGCCCTCACTTTTTAAACATTCTGCATATAACATTAAGATGAATGTGTGTGGTCTTGCAAAATAACCAACTCTCACACACCCTACATCTGCACACTTCATTTCCCCTGAACCAAAATGACATACAAGAACACACACACATCTATTCCCCCGCCTTGAACATCTGCCTGATGTCACACCTAATTAATTATTCAATGTGTAACTTCAAATTTATTATGCAAATCCACATGAAACGGCCCATTCCTTGTGTCACCTACTATCAACTGCCGAGCCTTTGAACTTAAAAAAAAGATATGGGAGACCACAATATTCTGCCGTTCCATATTATAATATCCAAGCAAGACCTTTGATTTTCTCGAAGTGCTCAATTCTCCTGTGGAAAACATTGTGGAGATGAAGGGGGCAGAACTTCCAGATGGGCTTATGTTTTCTCGAACACACGGACCACGTAAACCTCTTACTCCGGCAGAGAGGAGGGGGTTTAATCTGTCTCTTTCACCTCAAGGAAAGGTCATACTCTTTGTTTTGAATGCAAGTCCGCTTGCACGCTTAGCATTCATTGTGAAACTGGATTTTTTTTTTTTACAGTATTTGACAGTAGGGGACATCAAATTATAGCTGCCCAAAATAGTCACATACATTGCAGAGGTTTGAATTTGGGTATTTATTTAGTCTAAATAACAAATAGGCTTCCCTTGTGGATAGATGAAGCTTATTATGGCGAGTCTGGCCATAAGCCAATAAGGCTAGTGGAATTCTGGGATTGTTATCCGGCTATACAAGTCCAATGTGTCCAAAAGGCAACAGCCCAAAATGCTGCCATCGCTAGACACTCATGCTATCAAATGCCTCAGAGGGCTGAAACAACTACAGGGTCTATTAACACATCATGAAGCCAGTCCGCAAGACAAGTTAATCAAAACTGAAGTCTAATGGGTCATTTTTTTTCTATCCTGAATTCACAGTTTTCAGGGAGTTTGCTTGAGAGTATTGCTCTGGGAAGTCTTTAGATTCTGTCCTGTTATTGTGGTTTAGTTTTCACTTTCTAGAAACTCCAGGGATGATGCTCAGAGTTTACATCACTTGGAGGTTCAGGTTGCACTGCAGTGAACCAAACAAATCCATAGCCCCGCAGTCCTGAACATATGTCTCTCAAAACAAGCCAGCATCTAAAACTCATGCTGTTGACACACACTGATATCATTACATTTAAGACTTTGAATCATTATCATAATTCTGCCCACTTTTTGCTTTATGGTAACTAGTGTGTTCTACATAGTTGCTAGGGTGGTCAAGGTGTTTTCTTACTGAAAAAAACAACAACATATAGGTGTACTAAAAATAGAAACGTTATGATTTGTGCATTTTTAAAAATTAGTTTTTATTCTGCATACAGTCAAATCGATAGCCTCATGGGCAGTGCGCTGATATATAGAGCAACTGCGCAAGTTCCCAATCACATCTCTCTATCTCTCTCTCCATCTGTGCTTCCTGTCCAACTACTGTCGGATTACTATAAAGGCAAAAAAAAACACAAAAAATAAATAAATGAATAAATAAATGAAATAAAATCTCTGTATAAAGATGACAACACTGCTAAAATGTTCAAAACAACAACAACAACAACAACAACAAAAGCTTTATTATTCACGCCAAGCCAGTGGATGTCTTTCACTTATTACTTTGTAAAATATAGTGCTACACTGAGGGTATTCCAGAAAGCAGATTATGTGACATACCGGGTAAGTTTAAGAGTAAGTAAGTGGATAACCTCAGCTTTTGGTTCCAAAAACGGAGGTAACTTTTGGGGTATGTAAGCAACCTTACATACCAGTTAGACAGGCCTCAGCCTTCTTTCTATTAGCTACATGACAGAAAGAATATTCTGGTGTTTAATACATAGCTCCAGTAATCAAATATTACCTTTTAGGAGAATGTTTCTATGTTTAATTTTGACTTTGGAGAGAGTTTATCTAGCTCCAATACATACATTAATCCATAATACATTATTATTGTAGCCTTAAGAAATTAATGGCAGGAAAAGTAAATGCATGAATGGTTATACAACATACTCAAAAAGGATGTTAAAGATAAGTTTAATTTTTTCATTACAATAAAAGGGGGAGTTTAGCATGTGTAATTTAATAAACCAACGCATTTTCTCTCATTATTTCTTTCTTTTCTTATCTATTTCTTATTATTTATTTATTTCCTTCGTTGATACAGCTGTATTGCAACTCCAACTCTGCCACTGTAAAGTGCGTTGGCCTTTTTTCCCCTTACCACAACTTTCGATGGTAATTAAATTAATTTGGCGATCCACTGAAAATGTTTGGAACCGACATACTCGTGGTAAGCAGGTTTTGGGTTGATCAACCGAGAGTTCAGGGTTTAGCAGATGGTAAATGAAGCCAGCTTTCTGGAATACCCCCCAGTTGTTTTGATTATTTGGCTACTGAATGCATAGCAATAAACTGACAACATAATACACATGCACACAAAAGTCACCGTTTTCACGAAACCCAATTCTGCAATTTACACAGAGACAATAATGGTACTGTTTTCAACAACAAAAACAACTTGCACTTTGACACCCAATGCTCCCAATCGGATTTTAAAACAACACACTAATTACTCTAAATGTAACTGGTAGTGTTAACAAAAGCATGTCAAAGGACACTACATTTGTTGGATTAACCATACCATGTCTTTCAACAAAACTTTGAGGTATTTTATCAAGCTTTGTGACTTTTTTTTTAAAACAAAATGCTGTAGCAGATGAGCTATAGAGTTTACGATGTCAGAAAAGCCACACATATATATCTGGTTTTGTGATGCTGATGTAAAAATGTATTTGTTTACAAATCATGCACTATGGGAAGTGCCTTTTAAAGAGTTTGTTCACCCCAAAAATGAAAATGATGTTATTAATTATGCATCCTCATGTCATTCCAAGCCATTAAGGCTGGGTAAAATCAGAGCTCCCTCATCCTTTTGTGCACACATAAAACCAAAATAATGACTTTATTCAACAGTTTCTGCTCCTCAGTGTCAGTATATTGCGCACATTCATGAGCACTGTGCAGTGGCGTGTCATAGTGACTTGCCCTATACTGACACTGAGGTCGAATAAAGTTGTGCGTGCGCAAAAAAAGTATTGTGGTTAATTATGGCAGGCATATGGTCTGTTGCGAGGATGTCTTGCTGTCTATGAAAGATGAGAGAGCTCTCAGATTTAATCTAAAATGTCTTCATTTGTATTCTGAGGATCTACAAATGTATCAGGGGCTTGAAACAACACGAGGGTGAGTAAGTTTTCATTTTTGGGTGAACTAAAACTTTAAGGTCAAAACATATATTGTGTAAGGAACTGTGCAAGAACGATCTCGTATTAATGAATAATGTGCTCCTGTAATCATAATTAGTGACAAAAACATTTAAAACTGCTTAGTGTTTAGCTCCCACAACTGCTCATTTCAGCTGAAAAATGCATCGAGTAGTCTGTATAGGCTCGTTTTCTGAATTTAATATCGTTCTGTACACAGACAACAAACATGGATCACTAAAAACCCAACAACATAAAACAACACGCAACTAACAAGACAGAGGGAGTAAGGATGGGACAGAAAATCCCAAACAAATCCCATCACAAGGTGTGATGACGCTGTTTGATTGTGTTTTGGATTTCCACAGGACACACGAGTGGGGAAGGGGGGGCTACACGTCTACCTGTGGGCAGTGGCATCTGGTAGAGAGGGAGGAAATTACCGTAGGAAGGAAAAACCATCCAACCTGTTTATGTCCTCTTCCCCCAGCAAGTGCTTGGGCAGGGGGGAATATCGGCCGGGGGAGATGGGCGGAAGACTGGACTTATATTCCAGAGTGCCATTATTACCAGGGGAAGAGATATGATTTTCCATAGCGGGTGAGAATGCTGGAGAATCACAAAAAGAGAGAGATAGTTTACGTTACAGATATTGGCACTATAACAACTAACAAATCAATAGCTTGCTTATCACTACTAAATTTCTACAAATGAACAGTGAATATGTTGCAGTTAAAAAAAAGTCACTCACAGTGTGTGATATCAGGCGGCCCATAAGGGTCTGAGAGATAGACACTAGTGGGTTTCCCAACCTTTAGGTAAACCACATCTGACGTGTTCTTCAGTATGGCCACTGCTTCTTCATGCGTCACCTCTTCTAGAGTGTAGTTATTCACCTGGGTGAAAAAGAAAACAAGCAAGATGTGTTAAGCGGGCAATCCAGAGTTACGTAAACAGTTACGCTCTAGTGGTCAATGGCGAATCAGCGCTGCCAAATGTGTCCTGCCCAGTGGATTACACACAGCACTGATCTTGCTAATTAAATCAAACTCAGTCTTAAAGAGTTTAACAAACCCCCCGGATTAAAGGCGATGGAGTTTGACACTGACACTAGAGCGAAACTTCACAAATGTAATCAGCCAACTATGGATGCAGCACATTCCCGGAGATTCCCGGCTGCTTTCATGAGTTTGGACAGAGCTTTTTGTATGAAACACTTAAAATTCACTCGGTTTTGCAGTTTGCGCTGCTTAAACACTTCTGGGGAAAATAAACTTGCAAATGACTTTCCGGAGAAAGTCTCCGGAAAAAGGAAAGCCTCTTCATATTAAAATGTGATTGAAGGAAGTACTAACATCAGACAATGAAAACATTACACACAACTGTACAATTAACAAAACACCACAAATTAACCCAGAGAAGTTGAAAGTCAACTGAATATATTTTCATGATCTAAAATAAACGCAAAAAATCTAAATTAATTTAGTTATCTAATTAAATTACATTTAGTATTAGTTAGCCTTAAATACTTAATGAAATAAAAAACATTGTGATATGTGTAACATGTATGCTGAGATCATTAAAGAGGTGGTACAATGCTGTTTCATGCATGCAGAGTTATTTACACTGTTGTAAATGGCGACATGGACATCGTTTTTTTCGATGCTAGCTCTATCTTATGTAAGTAAGAGAGTCAAAATCCCTGTATTGCACTTCTCTGGAAAATCGTGTGTGTTACTAGTGCGAGAGTGTACCTATTACCTCTCTACACTCAAAGACTATAGATAAGAGACTTTGTTACAGTGCTTGAGAGAGTATGAGTCGCAAAAAGTGTGCTTTTGGGTGTGAGGGAAAGCTGATCTTGAATAAAATAAAATAAAAAATAATTTTTGTGGGGACAATTGTACTAAAACCAATGTAAAAAAAAAAAAAAAAAAAAAAAAAAAAAAAAAAAAAAAATAAAAAATCGGAAGAGCACAAGTCT
>CAIGQV010018202.1:11133907-11149310 GCA_903798115.1 Danio jaintianensis
ATATATATATATATATATCTGTTTCTTTGTATATCCATGGTTTTTGTCTTTAATTTATGTTATGTTACGACATGCATGACTCCGGACTATGTAATTACTATATGACCCTAATTATTTTGTTAAGCTGTCTTGTGATGTTCAGATCTTGGGTGTGGGGTTTGGGTTAAAACAAAAATAGAAAGAAGGAAACTGTAATGTTTACTGTTTTATTGTTTGTAAATTTTCTTTTCCTTCAATAAAAAAAAAAAAAATCTGTTACTTTAAGCAAAATATGTATCCTTATAATTTCTGACCTGAAATTCTCCCACTGAAATGATCAGCCACTAAATAAATTTTGATAAGATAAGATAAGATCTGAGGTCAATAAGACATACCATAAGCAGTCTGTCTCCAACTTGTAACCGTCCATCCTTCTGTGCAGCACCTCCGTCGATGATTTTAGTGACATAAATGCTGTTATCACCCGGGATGTGCTGGTTTCCTACACCACCTGCAATACTGAAGCCGAGCCCTGTGGGATTTCGAAGAAAGGAAAATCTAAATCATTAGCTTAGAAACAGTGACAACAGACTACCCATGCAATTTATCATCCCTTTGTCATTCCCTTAAACAGAAGCAATGCTGTTTAAGCATTAGAAGTTGATATTAACCAACATCTAGTTATAAATAGAACGTTTAAAACTCTCTCAGAGCATCACATACACACATCCCTCAAGCATAATCTAGGTCCTCGGTTTCTTCGAAAAGAAACACGTGCTAATTTTGTTTTAGACTTGAAGTGTCTATGGTGCTCGAAGCTCTCCTTCCAAAGTTGTGCAAGCGCTGCTGTTAGTGTGTGTATGTGTGATGCATCATCCCTTATGCGCTCTGAATAATGCATCAAAGCCTTGTCTTTTCTTAGGATATAGTTCTGTTTACTGCACCGCCCAAACAACAACAACAACCAACAAAAAGGACGTGATAACTCTCAGGCTCAGTGAACTTTCAAATTTGTTTTCCATTTATCTGTCCATCCTCAATGTGAATCGGAGTACGTGAGTAATAGCCTTTTTTCATTCATAACAGCAGAAAGTAAAAAAAAAAAAAAAAGTAAGGTTGGGTGATATCGTATTGTTTGCGATTTATTGGAAAAAAAAATCCACAATGATAATGATTCATGCAATAATAAGGATAAAAGCAGATACAATCTGGAATTTGCTACAATCTTGAACTAGTTAACTCAGGGCTGAACAGTGCAACAAAACATCGGTATTACAATGGATAAAGTTTGCTGACATAATTTTACTCCATAATCACTACAAAACACCAGTAGAGTGTTTGTAATAAAAAAACAAAAAGAAAAACTTTTGAGGGCAGAAATGGTCATGTCACACAGAATGACGAAGACATGTTAACAATACTAACTAATTTCTCTAAGTGTTTCCTTTATACAGATTACAGAGACCAATGGCTCTCGAGGTCATGAAATTAATAAAGAATTAAGATGGGTAAATGTGTGTATATTCATAGCAAAACAGTGAAAGAAATGTCCCAATTTCGCTAAAAATTTGCCACAAAATCAGTCATCGGGATTTCTTTCTGGATCAGTCAATTTGGATTTTTTTATTTAACTTGGGTTGTTTTTAATCGTGCTATATAAATAAACTGGCATTGTCATTGTCAACATTTTAATATTCTAATAATAATACCCAGTACCCAGAATGGCTTCAAGAACACAGATATACATATATAAATGTAATTTATACATATATAAATGTAATATACACATATATAAATACATATGTATATACATAAATATAAATTGCCATAACTGCATGATAATATTTTTTCATGTTTGATAAGTTTAAGCATATGTTTTATTTTTTACTTCTACTTTAATTTTGTGGTGGGTAACACTTTACTTTGTCAAAGACAGGTTATGATGTATTTGTTTATGTCAAGTTGTCATAAGAAAAATCTCGTCATATGTCATATTTGCATTTAAAATGACATAACTGAGCTAATGACATTTAATGACAGTTGTCAAAAGCATTCATACAATCTCATTCATATTCACGGCATGTGTCATGTCATAATTCTAAAGTCTTATGATGTAATTCAAGTATAGTGTTAAAAAAATAGGAAAGATAATACCTCTCTCCAAAGTCTCTCAGTAAATACACACAAATTATTGTCACTGATATTGCAATAAGCACCAGAAAATACTGTGAAATAGTCCATATCGGCCATTCCTAGTGCAAAGTATCTAAAACAGGAACTATTTTTTGGTTATCAGTCAACCACCATGACATATGCGTAATGTAAACAATAAAGAGCAGTTCTGGCTTTATTGTAAATATAAATGGTAAACCTTTTGGTCCTTTTATGAGTTTGATTTCGGTGACGGTCTCCAGCATCGGTCTCCTCCTGCGAACATAGAGTCTCACAATCGATCCAGCCGCTTTCAGAGCCTCCACTGCTTTACTGTGAGACACCTCCGAAACATCGCTTTCGTTCACTCGCAAAATACAATCATTGACTCTGCAGAGAGAAATAAGAGCGAGGAGTGAGTTTTTATGTGGTAAAGCCTCCTGCGGAGAGTTCCAGATCATGGCAGCCTGTGGGCCAAGGACAGCCGCCTCCTGGGGCAGGCTTACATACAGCAGCTGAGACCCAGCAAACACAAACACAAACACAGACACACACTGAAAGCAAACCATACACACATGTATATATGGCAAATGTATGCAACAGATGCACTATGCAGAGGAATTATATCACACAACTCAATTTATTCAGATGCTAATGGCAACCTTGATGATGATGAGTGCTAAAGAGTGGAATAGAAAATATTTAAAGGTCCCGTAAAATTAAAACAAAAAAAATTTAGATGTTAGTTTCTGTCTGATAGTTTTAAGGATATCTATTAGCTAGTGTGCTCCAAAACAGTGACAAAATTCGAGTTTAGAGAATATAAAACCGATATAAACATCCAAAGCTTGTAGTTTGTCATTTCCGCCTATCTCATACTTCAGTTTCTCATCAAATCTTGACCAATGCTCTATAGTATCAGACATGCCCCGCCCCCTTCAAGACGTTTCTCGTTTGCTTTTCATTTGATGCGCTTAAGCTCAACCACTCTCACTGACAGAGCTGTGATAAAAACGAAACGTTATTGGCTTTTTTTTTTTAAAGGGGAGGAGCTACTATGTCCCACCCTTTATTTTTCAGTTGAGATTACGTCAAACATCGAACACAAAACAAGTATAATTAAGTACATATACATCTTAAGAATTAAACATTTGAGCAAATTTAATTTAAATTTGATTTAAAGATTTTAGATACATTTTTGCTAATTTTACCAGGTAAATATAAACAAAAGAAAGACATTCAATAATAATAATAATAATAATAATAATAATAATAATAATAATAAGAACAACAACAATAACAACATTTGAAATGTTTCCTTGGCAGCTAACTAAAAATTCCATTAAAAATAACAATAACAGTCACACTGACATACACCCCCCAAACCCCTTACACACACAAACTATTAAAAAAAGAGAAAAGCACATAGCAGATTTGCTGTGTGAACTATTAACTTGTAGTGAATTAAAACCTAATTAAAATAATAATAAATAATACAATAGTATTAAAACAACAAATAATTTTATTGTGTAGTTTATTGTGCTATACTTTCATATCGGTTATATTCAAGTTTTAAATTAAAATTATATATATAGAAATTTTCAAATAAAGCTCTGTGTCATTGAACAATAAGTTTAATTTTCAAAAATCACAAATAAATAAATAAATAAACAAACAATAGTAGTTTGACCTATCCCTGTCCCCAATCCCTTTCCAGGTCTACAAACAGACCCTCAAGGATATTGGGATTCCACGATCCTGCCATGTCACAGAGCACCATGTGCTAAATTTTACATTAAAAAAAATTCTATAGCATTTACGAATAGCTTGTGGCCGTGTTTGTCTTGTGTAAAAAACCTCAAGTTGTCAAAACACACTTCTCGTCTAGTGTTTGATCTGCGTCATGTGACGTTATTGCAAGGCACATTCAAAGCCTTTTTGAACTAGACCATGTGCGTTGAATCATTATCTAAACTTCTATATATTGTTCTGTATATGCACATCTGTCCTCATAAGCGTAGCCTTCTCTCTCTCTACAACGTGCACGCTCTGCTTCATTTACACCAGCATGTTAAAATAGCCATCAAAAAACACTGAAGACTTAGCATTTGTTTTCAAACAACATTTTCAAATATGAGGCTTTTAGGGTAAACTCCAGTTTCTCTCAGTGTTTCCTTCAAAAAATTAATAAAGAATTAAGATGTGTAAATGTGGGCGTCACAGTGGCGCAGTGGGTAGCACGATCGCCTCACAGCAAGAAGGTCGCTTGTTCAAGCCTTGGCTGGGTCAGTTGGCATTTCTGTGTGGAGTTTGCATGTTCTCCCCTTGCTCACGTGGGTTTCCTCTGGGTGCTCCGGTTTCCCCCACAAGTCCAAAGACATGCGGTATAGGTCAATTGAATAAACTAAATTGTCCGTAGTTTATGTGTGTGAATGGGAATGTATGGGTGTTTCCCAGTGATGGGTTGCAGCTGGAAGGGCATCCGCTGCGTAAAACATATGCTGGATAAGTTGGCGGTTCATTCCGCTGTGGCGACCCCAGATTAACGAATTGACTAAGCCGAAAAGAAAATGAATGAATGAATGAATGATGTGTAAATGTGTGTATACAGTAGTCAGAAGAAGTGGATCATTTAAAGACAAGAATGTGTGTTGCTGAGTCATTTTTGGACAAATTCGATGAAATGTTTGGATCCACTTTAAATGTGGACTACTGTATTTTACAGCAAAACAATTAAAGAAATGCCACAAATCTTGGAAAAACTTGCCACCAAATCAGTTATTTGCATTTTTTTCTGGATAAATCTGTATTTTTTTCAGGGACTGTATAAAGCCTGACTAAACATGCGTTCCCAAACCATAATCTTTGACACAACTTCCTTTTTCTTTGCTCCTTGATTTCTTAAACCCGACATGATTTATCTAAAGCTAGTTCCGCTTCCAGCACTCCCAAAGTCAAACAAGGGTACCGGAAAAAAAAACCTACACATTGTAATTGCTTCTCTAAACGGTGTTCACCTCCAACTCACCATAAATCTATCACAGCTTATTGGAAAACGTTCACAATGTCGTACTCTTTTAAAAGAAAGAATGCAGACTATGGGCTGGACAGAGAAGGAGAATGAAAGAGAACCAAAGGGGAAATATGGTTGAGGGTCTAAAGCAGAATACCAAACGCTAAAGTGCCTGGAGAGAACTAGCAAGAGGAGGACTACTGATCCTCAAAGCCCTGACAGACCTGATTGAGAGAGGAAGAATAAAAGAAAACAGCCAAGTCATGGAGCAGATCAGGGTGAAAGGCTCAGACAGGGTTGTCGAACGCAGCTGCTGCTCACAACGACACACACATGCATACAAAACACAAGACGATCTGCAGATCTCCAGCACAATCTAATTAGGCTTCGCTCTAATAAAACAACCCTCTCAATCAACTCCTGATCGGCACTGACGTGAATCTCAAACACACCCAGCCAGGAATAGAAACTTTATAGCTTACGGATAAAAATTAAACCTTCAAAACTATTCAAAAACACACACAGAGAGAGAGAGAGAGGAACGTCTAATTGGTCAAAGAATGCTCTGAAGACTCTGAAGACTTAATTGAGTTTTGTCATATTATTGAATAATCACATTTATATTAACATTCTTTCCTAAAAATAGAAACTAACGAGATAATTGCTGATGTACAACAGGAGTGTAGAGGTGAAAAATGATTGTTGGCAAAATCATATCATGCGGTATTGGTAAAAACGATTTATTTTAATAGTATTTGAAGTATTCTGATTGTAAACAAATCCAAGCATATTTTTGGATTCCACATTCTATATGCAAATATTGTTTAATGTAAAACTATGGAGATGGAGTTCTGTGGCAAGGCAGGAATTTAAACAACATTGGAGTGCATACATGATTGTTGTAAGATTTTTAAAGAGATGGCACAGCACAAACCGGTGTGAGACCCCCTTAAGACATTAAAAATGAGGCAATTTTTTGGGGAAATGCAGACAAATATGCATATCTACAGAGCTTGTCCACTTCGAGAAATAGTCAACAAGTTCCATAACTTTTTGTCAGCATTCTCTGAAGATGATTTGGTTTGGTTTTCAGGAAAATTGGATGAAAATATTAAAATGGCAAACAAAATTCATGACAGAAAATAAAGCTATTAAACTGGCTTTAGTCAAAGAATCAGAAGAAAACTAAATCTGTACAAATAAGTATGTCATTACCCCTCTACTTTAAGTTCCTGTGAAGTGCTTTGAAATGTGCATTTTGGTTCAATGTGTGATGTAAATTGAACTCAAACATGAAGACAGGGCGGCACAGAGTAGCTCCTCCTCCTCTTTAAAACAGCCAATAGCATTTTGTTTATATCGCAGCTCTGCCAGTCAGAACTGTTGAGCTAAAGCCATTAGACTCATGACAGCCACAGTCTATAACAGTAATACTGAGGCCACGTCCACACTAATACGTTTTCGTTTAAATACACATTTTTGTCTCTGTTTTGACCTTCTGTCCACACTGAGAGGGCGTTTTTAGGAAACGACAATATATCTTTTTGAAAATGCTGTCCAAAGTGGATGAATTTGAAAACTCAGTTTTCGAGTTGCAGTGTAAAAACAGAGGCTTACGAAAATGATGACGCATTTTAGTCATGTGACAGATGTTTTAAATGCTGTTTATTTTGACAGCTTTATTAAAGATTAATGTCAGTTTGTACATGCTCCATATTGTCTCTCTTCAAAGGACAAAACATTTACTGGCAGCTATTGTTCAGCAGTGGAAGCAGACCACAGTTGCAACATTTTGCCGCAATATTTCAAAGAGATGGAAAGTAAATAAACGGAAAGAATTTAAACTGTGAACCTGAAGCGCTTTTAGATGAAAACGCCATTTTCAAATTTAGTAGTCATGGCTACCATTTTTTTAAATAAATGTATATATTCTATATATTTTCAAGTATTTAGGCAACTAGGCAATTTAGGCAGTAACAAATGCATCTTGAAGGTAGCAGGACACATCAGAATTTGTTGAACCTTTAAGGCAAACTGCAAGCTTTGGATGTTTATATTATCTTATTGTGAACTCGGTTATGGCTATTGTATTCTATAAGACTAACATACTGATACTAACATCTATAAAAAAAAAAAAATGTTCACAGTATTAATAAAATTACATTGAAAAAAAAAGTTTGTTAAAAATGTATTATACTGTTACTATAAACATGAGTGCAAATCTGAGCTACTCTACGACAAATGTCAAATTTTCACTGACTAAAATGCTAAATTTCCTTGTAATTTTATTGTAAACTGTCATTTTTATCATACTGTTTTAATATATTTGATTGCAAGCAGGAAAAGTAATAAAATGGCACGAAAAAACAAACAAACCATAACAACAGGCACAACGTGAAACAACGCGATAAAAAATATGGTATAGTAAAATTACATTTTGATAAATGTAAAGTAAAATTTATGAATCCATGATATTTCATGACTTGGAAAATATCTATAAAATCCCCTGACTTTCAATGTCTGAAATAGATGTTTTAAAATTCCATGACATTCCAGAAATTCTATGACCAGTGGGAACCCATACTAAAAATCTTTTGTGGTTAATAGTCAGACCGTCCTCTAACTGTGCCGAATTTCACAACTTCTTACCATGTTACTCAATGGGCTGAGTTCAAGAGTGGAAGAAGTTTTTACATAAAATGTATAACGCATATTTGTTTGTTTTTTCCCTAGAAGATTGACATAATCCCAGAGTGATTTGGTCAGGTCTATTCGTTATATCCACACACTTCACCTCAGACCTTGCAGATGGTAAATTTTTTAAAGCACCTCGCGGTCAGAGTGTGTGGCAGTCAGCAGAAAACTTCAGGTACTTCAGCTCTCCAGAGAGACATTAGGGCTGTGATAAACAGCTCCATTTCAATCATTTACAGCAGGGAGAGGGAAAGGAATAAGCAAGAGAGAGAGAGGAAGAGAGAAAGGAATTGCTCTAAGACACGAGAGCAATGAGTAAGATCATTAGGTCTCAACAAAGCAAATTAGCTAGAGATCTACTGATTTTTTCATAAGAAAGTTTTATTCAAGGAAATTTATTTTTTCCACACAGTTAAAAATAAAAAAGGTAATTGTGAAGTTTTAGCTTACTATTGTGACCTTTATTTCATTCCAAGCTAGTGTTTCTGAATTAATGAACGTCAAAAAAAGATACACACTTGCAATTCTGAGTTTATGTCTTATAAATACGATTTAATCTGTCTTGCAATTCCAAATGTATATACAGTGTAGTAATTCAGCACATTTTTCTTTTACTCAGTTGTTAAAAAAATGTTTTATTCCTTGGCAGGAACAAGCTTTGATAAGTATTTCCTCTGACAACTCATTAATAAATCCATATATTTTAAATCGACATGAAACACTGACAATGACTTGAGGAGTGGAAATAAATTTACATCAGACAACTCGGAGGCCACTATTTTCCTTGCATAAACTCAGAAACGAAGGCTCCAAAAGTGATTTGGAGTTTTTAATGCTCCAAAGTATATTTTATACTGTGAAGAAACTTTGACGCACTGGAAAGTTCTACAGATGTAAAAGGATAGATACCAATTTAGAAACCTTTACCTTGTACATTCTACAGAGCTGCCTATAGCTGAATAGAAATACTGACATAAACATTGTTATTGAACTGAACTGAATCAACACTGGACTGAGTTCTGACTATTTTAAATGAAGCTTCACTGATTATTTATTACTGTAAAGCTACATTGAAACAATGTATATTGAAACGATCAATTCTGATTTCATAATAACAGTAAACCAGTTTTTTTAGAAACACTGTCCCACCTGAGTCTTCCGTCTTCAGCCGCTGCTCCCCCAGGGATGATTTTTGTAATGAAGATCCCAGGATCATCGCCGATGTGAGGGTTATCTGTGCCACCTGCTATACTAAACCCCAACCCTGAGTTACCCTGAGGAGACACACATGGATATAAGACAGGAATATATTACACGTGAATAGGTCATTTTCTTCATTGGAAAGAGTCTAAACATTAGAACCACAAAAGAACAAAATCCTATATGTTGCATTTAAATGAGCAAGAACCAAATATAATAAAAAAGTTCTTTTCATTTCTGAAATATTGACACTTACTTATTATAACCCTTTTCATGATTTTCTGGAGTAACTACCAATTTAAATAACTATATCATAAAACACCTCATTATTGTGAAATAAAACTATTCATACCATGAAATACAATTTTGGTCTAACCGCCCACCCCTATCTGAGTGTTACGCTTCTGAATTCATAGTATAGAATCTTTAAAACAAATAAGAAATGTTTCCTTGAATACTATCTGAAATTAGCATGCTCAAATGCAAGTATTACAATTCCAAAAACTGAAACTAAAATAAAAAGGTTAATCTTTTTAATGGTAATTTATTTAATAGTAATTTGCCTCAGTAAAAAGATCTAAATAATGCAACCACAAAAAAAAAAAAAAAAAAAAAAAAAAGAATCAAAAACAGAAGCGTAACAGTATATTTGTCAGGGAGGCACTTTTCTACCCATGACTCATTAGTGTTTACAGTTTGGCACGGTTTGTGCATCGGAGCAGTGCAAACCAACAAATCGAAAAGCGTGAGCTAGAGCCACGTTTACCATCTAAAAGACATAAATAGAGTAACAGGCTAATATTTTGAAGTGACGTGTTTATGACTAAACTCCCCAAGGCGCTTCCTCTGTATAATACACAGACTTTTACAAAGTGCATTCTAAAGAAAAATATTCTTTGCTGATTAGAGAGCTTGCTATTTTAAGAAGTCAGATCTACCATATTGACATGCACAGTGCTACAAAATGCAATACCAGGGATGATTTTCAATTGAGAGAAAACTATACAGTTGAAGTCACAATTATTAGCCCTCCTGTGATTTTTTTCTTTCTTTCTTAAATATTACCTGAACAATGATTAACAGAGCAAGGAATTTTTCACAGTATTTACTATAATATTTTTTCTTCTGAAGAAAGTCTGATTTGTTTTATTTTGGCTACAATAAAAGCAGTTTTTAATTAAACATTTTAAGGTCAACATTATTAGCCCTCTTAAGCAATTCTTTTTTTCAATTGCCTACAGAAGAAACCACTGTTATACAATGACTTGACTAATTACCCTAACTTGCCTAATTAACCTAATTAAGCATTTAAATTGCACTTAAAGCTGAATATTAGTATTTTGAAAAATATCTAGTAAAACATTATATACTGTCATCATGGTAAAGATAAAAGAAATCAGTTATTAGAAATTAGTTATTATGTTTAAAAATGTGTTGAAAAAAAACAACAACTTCTTTACATTAAACAGAAATCGGAGAATAAATATACAAGGGGGCTAATAATTCTGACTTCAACTGTATATGAGTGACAATAAGAGATTGGACTCTTGCAGCAGAGTTATCGTCTTGGTTTGTATCCAATTTTGGAACTTGTAATCTTAGTGGAGTCTGCAAAAAGCCCAGAACATATACTCTCAACTCTCGTTCTCCAGGGTCGGACAAATCTGCGCTCCCTCTGGTCTAGTTGACCTTTGCTATTGTCCGTGCTCTGTGTCTAGTCATGTGGATCCGATTGCAGCTGCCAGAATGTCATCCGCAGCAGTCTAATTCTCTCCGTCTATCTCACACTGCCTCTACTGTGCACCCCAGGCTTTCACTTGCAAATAAAGCACATCCAGTGGCCCAATTAAGAGGGTCCTGTGATTTTGCTCTAAATTAAAGCTTCAGTAAGACTTTCTGTTATTCTCAGCTGATGAAGACACCAACAGCCAATCAGAATCTATTCGTCTTTAATGAGAGTGAACATTTAAAGCTGCAGATGACATACATTGCTGTTGATGGTCATATAGTTATCATTTAGTCTTTTGGTATCATTCTTAGTGATAACAGGCCAGTATGAACAGAGATGTTAATTAAAAATATTAAGATGTAAATTACATATATTTTAGATTAGGATCAGTAGTTAATTTTCTTTAGTTAAATTCAGTTTCTGATAAAACTGGTTATTATTTTTTTAAGATGAAACCAAATTAATGCATACATTTTTTTTATATAAAATGCTTAAGTATACATTATAATAAAATGAATTCATTAAACATAATAGAATTAAATTGAACTATTATATATTATAACATTACATTATTTGTGATATTGTGAAATATTATTAGAACATTAGATAACTGTTTGTTTGTTTTAATATATTTTTAAATGTCATTTATTCCAGTGATGACAAAACTGAATTCTCAGTATTCTCACTGGCCCAGTCTTTGTCATTGTCACATGACTGTTTAAAAACCAGCTGATTTCGTACTCAAGAAACATTTTTATGATCCATTTCTTATGATTTTGTATTATTATCAACATGATAATTGATTATAAAAAAAAGGTGCTTAATATTGTTGTAGAAACTGTAATTTATTGCTATAGTTTCTAGTACTGAATTTTCCAAACATAAATGGCAGTATAAATGCTATGAAATAAATTAATATAATGAAAAACACATTAAAATACTGAATAATAGTTATATAGTAATTTGAAGAGTTTTGGATCAAATATAGCATTGACGAGAGGCATTTTGCTGAAATTCTAAACAGGCAAATTCCCTTTCCTAGATCTTTTTGAACACAATGACTAGTCGAATATAAAAATATATTAAATCCAATCATCTCATAAATAAAGGCCAAGTTTGTTTTGTGACTGGTCATGTTTGATGCTTACATTTGAAGATCATGCTCACAGGCTAAGCTATGATTGATTGGATTACCAGGCGGAAGAATCTACACGAGCAGAAAATATGACATGTGCTTAATATGTGCCTACAGATACAGCAAATATCTATGGATGCATACTATGTGAAAGAGAGAGAGAGAGAGAGAGAGAGAGAGAGAGAGAGAGAGAGAGAGAAAAACACACTTACCCGCTCTAATGTAATCTCTTCAAATTCATATTCAATTTCTGTTCCATTTACCTATTGGAGAGGAAAAAAAAGAAAATCCCATTAGATCTGTTTGGAGATGCAATTCAAAGAGGGTGTTAATCATTTAACCCGCACATGAAATATAGAACTGTAGCTATCTTTCCATCCACCTATTTTTATGCACATTTTGGAATATCCCATAAAAATTGCGTAAAGACAACGTAAATATTGAAATTGTGCATAAAAAAACATATTCACACAACTGAGCACACTTAGAAAAATGTCAGTGATTTCAACATATTTTTAAAAAAAATGCTACGGTATCATCAGGAAGAGACTTTGCTTTGTGATTTTGTTCTCTTTGACTCATTGGATGGAAATGCTGCATTATTTGCAAACGTTTCAGGCAATATTCCAGTTTTGCTCACAAGTGGAATTTGCATCTTTGGATGGAAACATAGCTATAGACATCCTCAACAGGAACATATGAAGAGATTAGATGCAAAAGTCTTTTTCATCTATTTTTCTCAGGCTGTTGTGTGTAGTTTTAGTAATTGTACTCTTAGTGCAAAGAATAGGTTATTTTCATTGCATTTAAAGTGAAATAACTGAACATAAACACAGGAGGCTGAGAAAAAAATTCAGATGGCACTCAAAGGTTTTTGCATGTGAACTTTTTATATATTACACTCCAAATGAAAACAAAAATGCTGCTTGGTAAAAGCACTTGTTTAAAATGAGCTAAAACAACACAATTCTTGAAGGCTTTTGACAGTTTATGTTCAACCCACTTAAATTTGTGTTGAATAATTTGTGCTGGCAGAACTCACTGTCTAGTCGATGTTTAATTCCCAGGATGCTTTGCGTGGGATTGGATTTAGAGGGGAAAATGTTGAGGTGTTTTATGTAAAGATACAGACTTGTAAGAATTTAATCTTCACCTATTTTGGAGATTCTGATGAGTTTTAATTAAGGTTTTGAGTTTTGATTCACTCAATGAGAACTGCTAATGCCAGTTCTGAGATCAGTCTGCTTATACTTTCCCACTCCATATGTTCCACATAAAAACTCTAAATGTCAAAGTAGTTATGTCTCAACTGAAATATCTGGTGGTTCAAATGAATGATTACAATTAATTGTCTCAAAAGAGTAAATTGTGCCAATGTTAAACAAGATGAAACAAAATAAATTTGATCTCTGGTTAAAACTGCTCTTAGATTCAATTTGCCTAAGTGAAGTTTCACAAACTAATTTCGAGAGGAGCACGTGATATGAACGACTACAGCTCATTACGAATCACTATAAATATCCTGCCTAAATTTCATTCCCTATCTTCAATTTTGGAACCCCCCCCTCTCTATCATTCCCCTCTCCTCCTCCTCTAATTTCATGATCGGGCGACACGGTGACTCAGTGGCTGGCACTGCTGCCCCACAACGAGAGAGCCAAAGGTTCAAGCGCTATTTGAGCCAGTTGGTACTCTCTGAGCGGAGTTTGCATGTTCTCCCCGTGTTCGCGTGGGTTTTCCCCGGGTACTCCGGTTTCCTCCCACAATCTAAAAAACATGCATATAAACGAATTGTAATAACAGTCACAAGCACTTAACACGCACATACCGAATTAATTAGAACCTAGGGGGGCTCTCGGGAAACACCTGATCTCGTATCCCTCCTAATGCTTATTGACCAGGCGGGAACCTTGGGCTCATCTATCTCCGAGCTCAGGGTTTTCTCCCGGGACAGCATGCCAAATCTGCTATCATAGTCGAGCATTATCAAAGTTGGAACTCTTGAAATTAAGTTGAAATAACATGATTCATATGTGACGATTGAACTTTTTTTTTAAGTCAGATCAACACCAGTGAATAATTCATTTTGAGTGTTTCCTGAAAGAATAAGTCAAAAAACCTCTTAAAAACATCATCATTCAGCTTATTCTCCTTGAAAGAGACAGGAATGGCCATTTTCAAGATTGTGCCTCATATTTATTCAGCTCACCGCGTCAGCTGTAATTGTCTAAATCTGAGTCTGGACACTGAAATCCATAATCATTTACCTGCGTGTACAATGGGACAGGCCTCTGGGGCAGACATGCTAGATCAAGCAGCCCTTTAAGCATGAATTCATAGCCAGAAATGACATTGAAAGGCAACCAATCCAATTTCAAGTTTGAATTGGAGTGAGGGTCATCTTTGTGCTTGATCAGAGATGTTCATCTTAATTATTCTTTAATAAGCGAAGCTAAAGTAATGGCCGCATGGCGCTCTAATACGTGTTAAAGAGCTTTTCAAAACCAGCATGGCCGCTCTCACGTTCATGATTTCAGCACATATAAACATAACCCTCCTTCCACCAATCAGAAGGTGAATAAGAACATGTCTAAAGTCACACCATCGAACTTCTTAACTCTTTTAGAAGCATAATTACAAAGAGTCTTCAATATACACATTATATCATATTACCTTTATCAATAAATAACAGCTGGTCTAACTGTTCATGATTATACATGTATATAATGTATTTAATTGACTGCAGTGTTGTCAGATGATCATTCAAAAATCTTTGCAATATGCTGATTTTGGTCAAAAACATTTCATATTATAAAACCTGAAAACAGATTTAAAAAATAAATTGTAAGTATGCAAATTTGTAATGGATGCATTATATGAGAGAGCTGCTGTAGCTTCATTTACCAAACAAGTGGTTCTAATTAGACTTTAATTACAAACCTTAAATAAAAGTTTTTATTTTTTATTTTATGTGTTAACCATTCTGCATAAATCCTTAGATATTTTTTTACACATTTTGGCAGAGAAATGATTCTGTCTGTCCCTGGTTAGGTGGTATTTCATAATAAGTACTATATATTGTTTTTATTATTATGGTAATTACCTACAATACAACTGTTGCAGAAATGTGTTGCTTATATATTTTTCTTAGTAAATGCATTACTGTACACTCAGTTTGTTTATATTTTAGTAAATAAAAGTATTCACTGACAACCAACATCATTTCACAGGTGCTGTCCAGAGAGATGATTGCAAACAAGGACATTTTATGAAGTGCTGGATAATAAGGCAGCCTTGGCATTTACAGTGAGTGTGCATGTTTCACATTTTGACTTTTTTCCCCCCTCCCTCACTAAAGAGAGTATTTCAGACAGCTGGAGAAAGAGAAACAGTCATTCATGGCTAATTGAAACCCAGTGAACAAGCTCGTTTCTGCCTCAGCTGTTCAACAGAGTGAGAGAGAGAGAGAGAGAGAGAGAGAGAGAGAGAGAGAGAGAGAGAG
>CAIGQV010018202.1:11167814-11208522 GCA_903798115.1 Danio jaintianensis
TATAATATAATATAATATAATATAATATAATATAATATAATATAATACAATACAATATAATATAATATTTTTTTTGGGGGGTGGGTTTGTTTTTTTTGTACTCTTTGGATGTTACCAAGCCCTCCGTGTCAAATGATAAAATATAAGACAATGTATTAACTTTGATTCAAGATTATATGACCTGTTTTTTTCTTTGTATGTACCTCTTGATATATTAATTTTTCTTTGGATGTGGCCAAGCCTCTCATGTTAAATCATGTTAAATTATAACATATGGACTGAACAAATATGGGACACTTTGTTCCCTCACTGTCAACTCAGAAAGTCTGGAATGATATATATTTTATTATTATTTTTTATTATTATTAGTTAACTTTTTTTCCTTTTATTACTTTATGTGTATATATATGTATATATGTGTATATTTGTAGGTATATATTGTTTTTTTTCTTCTCTTTCAATGCCGTGGTTATGGTAGGGGAGGGGTAATGTACTGCTTTAAATTGTACATGCGAAAACTCAATAAATAAATATTCAAAAATAAATAAATAAATAAAGTCAAAATTCTGAGATATAAAGTTGCAATTCCGAGTTGTAAAGATCACACTCCCCCATCCTGAGCTCAGAATTGCAAATTTGTATCATGCAATTCTGAGATAAAAAAAAAAAAAAATGTCGCAATAACTTTAACATTTTTTATTCAGTGGCGGAAACAGGCTTTCATACACAAAGATTGACCAGATGAATGATGAAAATGACTGATCACATGAAAAATAATGACATTTAGGAGTATAATCATTGCCGGAAAAACAAAAGTTTGTATGACATGGATGTTGAACCAGTTTACGCTTCTCTTTCTCTGTGGTGGCTGGCATTTAGGTAGTCAAAGTCAGCTCTCCTACACAGAACTGAGGCCAGAAATCTAGGTGGGTGGACATATTTTCTGTGCATTATCTCTATTTTCCTCAAGTGTTACAAAGTGTAACCCCTTCATTAGCCTTTGTTAGAAAATATTACACAGCAAAATGTGCTTCATAATGCACTGTACAATAACGACAACTGCGCATTTAAGTTAATTTACTGTAATAGGTGGTGATGATGTCAGCAATAAATGTCAGGAATAAATAGTGTAAATTACTGCAGATATATTGTGTGTTCTGTATAAAGTATTTTGCTCTTTAGACGTTTATGGTGATTACTTATTTGTAAATCATATTTTTATTTAATACATTTTTATTTATATATTATTGCTTAATTTTAAATTAACTGGTTCATAGCATGGACAATTGCATCATTCAACTGCACTTCAGTATTTAAAATATATTAAATACAATTATGTAATAATATATCACATTTTATGATTAAAAATTATATTTCAGATTAAAAAACAATTCGATTAAATAAATGCAGTTTTAGCAAAAACAAGAAGTTCCAGAAGTTTCTTTTCATCTGACCTGCGTTTAGAAAACTTGACTTAAAATAGTCATTATTTTTATAATTCCGGTTGGTGCCATTAACGCACACCTCTTTTAGCAATTGATGAAAAGCGATTCAGCACACGACACAAACTCATTGAGCAGGAGGCTGCGAGGCTTATCACAGAAGCATTAGCATTCAGAGATGGCCTACTGCACAAATCCCCAAGGAAATGCAGTCGGCCTGTCGCAGCGACTGAAGATCGATCGACAGCAGAGATTGAGGCTGTCCCTGCTTACGGCGCATTGCCTCTAATTACATTAATACATCTCCCGCCTTGAGAACTACAGCCTCAGTCACAGAGCGACCAGAGAACCAGAGATATATAATGGAAAGCACACCATAGAAAGAAAAAACTAATTTTAATAAAAGATGCAGATTTGCCATCAAGGTTTGTGGTACAAAGTTAGCTGAAGTTCATATTAAATGATATGTCTTGGTTTTTAGCCCTGTGACAAATAGCCTGAAAAAACATATACAGTAAAATATAGAGAATACAGAGGAAATGCCTGTTTTGCTGAGTGAAAATATGCAATTTGGTGCAGTTGATGAAAAATAAAAACATTTTGAAATGCAATATTGTAATAAATATACATATCAGGTTGCACTGATGTTTCAAAATGAAAAGAAAATATACAGCATTTAACTGAAACTACCAGAACTCTATAACTACTAGATTTATCAAAGCCATACCATTTACCATACCATAGATTTAACATACTGTTCTTATATAAGATGCCATATTGTCACATTGTATTTACACTCCAAGCTTCTATTGAGATATTAAAATTAGGCTTTGAAAGTATGTCGGCATATTTTGTGAAGTCATTACCCTAAAAATATGATTTTTTTGGTAATCCAGCCTAGTTAGGCTACTAGTCTGCCTGCAAAGGTCCGCACCTCACTTTATTTTCACTTTCACAAGCAGGGGAGAAGGTTTTTTCGCGCCACTGAATATGCTGTTTTGAAAGACATCTGAAGTAAAGCTATGTTTTTGCTATCAGAAAGTTATGTCTATGTTAGTGGGAAGTTGCTAGACAGAGGCACACATCTTCAAAGTCACGGGGAAAAGTAGCAGAAATGCATGCAGTCTTTTTGAACGCTATGCTAATTAAAGGAAATACTCATAGTTCTTCTGTGTTTTGTAATTTTAATAGAATATCAATGTTACAAAGAAATATACAGATGTTTAGGAAAAATCAGAAATGTGGGTTTAATTTCAACAAAGTTATTACATTTAAAAAATTAAAAACGGTCAAAATAAGACGGTCATTAAATGCAAATGAGCTGCTGTTCCCCACCCCATTTTGCAGAAAAGAGAGATTGTGCCTAAGTTACTCAAGCAACAATAAACAAAAACATCTGCGTGAGTCTAAAGCCTTGTCAGTTTAAACTCCTTTTCTGAGCATACAGCAATGCTATCAAACAGAAAGCCTGATGCACAAGTATTAAACCAAGGCTGTTTCTCAATTCCAAGAACGCAGAGAACGAACTTGTGTTCTCGTGGAGACCGTTCTTGCCAGGTTACCTCGGAAGAACAAACTCGGGAGACTGCAAGAACATAGAACACGTCCTCTAATAAATGAGATGCTGCGTTCTTCCTGATGGTCATGTGACCTGCAAGCGTTTTTAACGGAAAATTATTTAAATGTTACAGCATTTATACAACGATTAATTGTTTTTTTTTACCATTTCAATATTAAATATAAAATGCAGAAAAACATAACATTAAAAATTAATACAGATTTTAATACAAATTTCAGCAAATAAACTCAAACTTTATTAAGATTTTCTTTAAGTAAGTTAATGTTTACTTTCACCGAGTAATTTAGGGAAACTCCTGAGATAATAAATCTATATAAAATGATGCGCTTCCCACCTCCTTTATTCAGCCGCAATGACTTCTGGGACTTCTCGAGTGAGTTTTGCGCTCAAGTCTGCATCGATGCATCCTCGATATCAAGAACACATCCGGGAACTTTCAGGCATCCTTCGTTCTTGCTGTCTTTTTTTTGTAGCTGATTTTTGGCAGTTGACGATGATGTTACACGAGAACGCAAGAACGCTGAAGAACACATATTGAGAAACAACCCAAGTTCTCTTTTATAACCTCTTTCAAATACACACAAGGTTATGCCAAAAGCACACAAAAACGAACAAGTTCACAAAATGTTTGTTATGTTGTAATGCATAGGAGAAGAAATGTGTCTATATAGCACTACTAACTCAGCCAAGCCCCACCCACTGGATCGTAATAATTGAAATTCAGTATATTTAGGTGTTTGCTCCAGGAAGAAAACTCAGGATAACAACTTAAATTTTTAGGGGAGTTCGCAACCGTGTTTATTGATATACAGGATAACCACATTTGTATTCAACAGTAGTATATTTTTTTCCCTCATATTTTTGATAATGCACCTTAGCAATATGATATGGTAGTTTTTATGGGGCTAAGTGCAGTACATATTGTGGGCATCTCCCACAAGAATGACACGTGGGATCAACAACAGAAACGGGCCATATAGCTGGAGCTATTATCTACTGATGGGATCCATCACGGTGTGGCAGACAAACATTAAAGAGATTAAGAGAGATAATTGCAGCGTTTTCTCAAAATATGACAGTTTAATGGCCGGGAATAAAAAGCAAACAGAACGTAAATGAGCAAATACCACGTTTAATGTCTCCCTGGATGACAAAGAGCAATATCGGCCATTCCAGAAAGTGACTCATAAAGAGTCTGTCTCTTGAGACACATACACGCAGAAGGATGACTCCAATATTCAACTAGGATGACATTGCTAAACTACTAGCCATAAGCGTGAAAAGATCTTGCACATTACAGATTTCAGTTTCTGGTAAATGATCACGATTATGCTGATATTATAAACTCCATAACCCCAAACCTCAAGTTTTAATTTGAACCTGTCACTGGTAAAACATTACAAGCTCCCACTAGGTAAAAAATAAGTTATATTACATTAATAAGACTGCATTCATCCATATGCAGATTTATTTAAAAAAAATAACAGAAACTGCATTATATGACAGTAACATATGAAATATATTGATGTGGGAGTTTATGAACTTTTCTGCAAAGATAAAAATGGCACGTTCCTTGACGAAAGAAAGCATTTAAGAACTTGTGAGTAATTTAGTCTTAAGAGGCTTTAGGGTTATCATACTTAAACGGACTATGGTTTAATGGTTTAGAGTCATTTACGGTAAAATTATCAGATGGTATCTGATTCATATTCCTGCATCAAGTGATTGCTGTACCCTGTGGCACACACCTTGCACACATCTGACAGCATTGTGTGCCTTTATATTTCTGCATTCTATCTCTGCTGCTCTGTCAATAATACTTCTGAAACGCTAGTAGGCAGTCGGGTTTCTATATTCCATAGTGTCAAGTTTCTTTGTCAGTGTTTTGGAGTTATGCTGCAAATGCATGCAATGCTACTGTCGAAGTAGCTCAAACTTACACTCATTCAGGGAATAAAGAGGTGGGAACTGGCGAACATTCAACAACTTTAATCACTAAAGTAAACACAAAGCAAAAGTGTCTATTCGAACCTCTTCCACGGGACACGAGGCTTGTTAAACTCCATTACAGTCCCTCTGCTTTTGGCTCCGCCCACACTCCTCACCACCAACAAGTCGACCAATCACAGATCTTGCACTCCACGTCATCACAACGTGTATTTACGTATTTTTGAGAGGTGTGCATTAGGGTATGTAAAAGGGTATGCGAAGGCTACGCAGAATCTACCATGTAGACTTGATGGAGTAGAATAAATTGGCCTTTAGGAAACAGCTAGTTGTTCTTTCATGAAGAATACAAACAGCATTTAGTAACTTTAACATCACAGTGCTTAGAGAAATATACCAACAAACAAACCATCCAATCAATTACATTCATACAATAAGGTATATTTAAATAACAAAAATGACTTTTTTCAATGTAATTTTGATCAAACAGATAAAGGCTTAGTAAGCACAGGAGAATTCTTTCATTAATAACTAAATATATCAATTAAAAAAAAGTATTATTTGATGCATCGGTAACACTTTATTTTAAGGTACACTTCTAGCTATTAACAAACCACTAAATGTTAACTCAATAATGCACTAACTTGCTGTTTATTTTAGTAAGGTAGTCCCTATAGTAAAGTGTGGCCGGCGATGCAGCTTGTGTGAAGCAGCAGCCACTAGTTAATAGTGAGACTTGGTCCCTGTACCAAATTGTGACCTGAGATGCAGCTTGTGTGAAATAGGAGCCATAAACCATATTTTGACAAAGATGACAAAGATTTGACAAAGGAACAGAAAAAGGGGTTATATGATACTGTACAGAATCTTCTAAAACAGCCGAGGCCATTTACAACAGCTTTATCAGTAAACAGAGGCTGTGGGCTACTGGATAACCCCATCTCTTCAGTCCGTTTTAGTCCTAAAATGAAGACTAGATTTAAGGAAATTGTCAGGAAGAAAGACAATCATCAGACTAGACCAGAGCATTAATCTACAGAAAATAGAACAGCCAAATGTACACAGGCAGCCTCAATTTTTGGATGTCCACACACTCAAATCCAAAAACCCAGCACTTACTTAAAAGCCTACCTGAAAAAAACAATGGATTTGAATAAATCTCGGTAGAAAAGCTTTTTCAATGGGCACACAGACTCTTTGTTGACGTGTTCATTAATTCAGTCCCTAGACACAATCGGCTGAAGTGGCTGCTGCCTGTTTTTCCAGCGATATCTGAGTGTAAGTGCCCACAAATGCACTGATGCAGATCACGACCGGCCTCTTTCAGCCAGTGCTCACGTGGCCCAGCTGAGCGCAGAGGTGATGGCATTACATAATCAGCTGCGTACACAGCTCTCAATCAACATTAGAGGATACAAAAAATATATTTATGTGTCTGCTCGGTCAAAATGGAACAGTATATCATGGCGATTTTAAGGATAAAGATGCAAGAAACAGATAAGATGCTGTGTCTGAATGTAAATGAGCATGTGGCGTAGACTAGCTCTGCAGTGTTTGGTGGAAGTAGCGCAAACACAAACATCTTGGGGGCTTATTGTGGAGCAGAACTGGGGCAGATATTCTGCTTTAAGCATCTTCAAGCCTCTGCAGATTTGGGAAAGGACTAGGTACACAGAAATGTCAGTTTTAAAGGCATCAGCATTCAAAGGCAGGTAAGATGCAGCCAGAGTTTATGACACTTTATATAGCTTAAATGACTTCTGTAATACTTTTCCAGCTATACACTCAAAAATGATAATATAGGGGCTGCACGGTGGCGCAGTGGGTAGCACTTTCGCCTCACAGCAAGAAGGCCACTGGTTCGAGCCTCGGCTGGGTCAGTTGGCGTTTCTGTGTGGAGTTTGCATGTTCTCCCCGTGTTCGCGTGGGTTTCCTCCGGGTGCTCCGGTTTCCCCCTAAGTCCAAAGACATGTGGTATAGGTGAATTGGGTAGGCTAAATTGTCCGTAGTATATGTGTCTGTGAATGAGTGTGTATGGATGTTCCCCAGTGATGGGTTGCAGCTGGAAGGGCATCCGCTGTGTAAAACATATGCTGGATAAGTTGGCGGTTCATTCCGCTGTGGCGATATATATATACACACACACATATACATATATATACATATATATATATATATATATATATATATATATATATATATATATATATTTAATTTTTTTTTTTTTTTTTCTTTTGCTGCTTGTTCAAACAACTTATTTAAAATGAGATCAAACATCACAATTTTTGAGTTTTTTTGGGACAACCTAATTATTTTACGTTCAATTCACTTACATTTGTAAAAACAATTACGCTAACTTTACGTTTGTGTTGAGACAACTTGACAGAATTGTGTGGAATGCGAATTGTACTGAACACAAATCCTAAAAAAGCTTATGTGAAGAGCTCACACAAAAAATGCAAAAATGACATTACATTGCTTCCTGCATGTTTTACAGTAGTTTCAATGTTAAATGTCCAGTGAGTGGCACTAAAAATTGTTAAAAACAGATCATTTAGAATTTAGATACCAAAAACTGATGAATGGCGCTAAAAGGTTAATGCTTTATCACTGAAAACAATACCATCTACAGTAACTTTTACCCTAAGCATAACCAAATGTTGAAACAAAAACAAACACCACCATAATAATAATAAATCAACTGCTGCCATTTTTTTAAATTACAGCTTTGAATTGAATCATGTTTCACAGGACTCAATCAAATCACTCCTATACCAGGTGAGCTACCAAGCAGGTCTACTTCATAGACAGTTATGTGATGCAAAGGTTAAAATGTTATACGCTACAGGCTATTAAATGCTCAATTTGCATTGGTTGATGAACGTTTCTAAATATGCAACAGAGTTGTGCAAGAATGATGTCCAAGCCTGGACACATAATTTGCTGTGGGTTCCCTCAAGGTTTTTCAGTTTATCAGTAAAATAACATTTGTGGTACAGTACATATCTGTAAATGTAAATTTGGTATCACTTTATTTTGATGGTCCTTTTAACACATTTTGTTGAATTTAAGTTGCATTGTATTCTCATTAGATTATAAGTAGACTGTTAGGTTGGGGTTAGTGTAAGTTGACATGTACTTGCAAAGTTTATTATAGTCAGTTAAATGTTGAAGGAGCAGTATCTGCAGATATTAAGTAGACAGTCTGCTAATACTCAAATAAGAATTAATTGGCATGTAGTTACAATGCTACTTTTAGTCAACAAAATGTGCAATAGGGACCATCAAAATAAAGACTTACCGTACATTTTGAAGCTGTTGCATGTATTTATAAAGACACATTTCTAATAAGTAATTAAGGGAGTTTGTGGTGTTTATGCTGTAGAACAAACTGTTCAAGTATTGACACGTTATCTATACAACAGTTTTCTCAGTTGAAAGGCTACCTAATATGTCTCAGTATCAGGGCAGTTGTGGTTCCTGAAACTGCTACAGTTTCATTAATAAGAGAAGCTGTTTCTGAACACTGATGAATCAATCAATCTCTATAATAACTACATTAGTCTGCTATCAATGACTCAAGCCTTCATTATTACTGTAGTTCTGGCAATGAAGGCTGAGATAAGATAATTGTACACACAAAAGCATTATAGAGAAAACCTGACAAATGCATTAATATATTCAAATCTGAACTAGGGCTGCACGATATTGGGAAAATATGTGATATTGCTGTTGAGTAATAGCTATATTTCTTGCTATATAACATTTTCGTATAGTAAAGCTATTGTTATTAGCTTTTTAATTTTTTTTATTATAATTTATGTAAGGATCATACTAAAATAAACAGGTAATAATGGATATAATCAATCTAAAAAATTGTCTAAACATTTAGACACTACGAATGAATGAAAACCTGGGCAGATATTCAGACTCTTATTGGCTGTTGTTATTTTCCTCCCTTGTCTCTACTTCCGACATCAGTATTTATTGTCAGCTCTAGATTCACCTTGCTTCCAGAGCTTTTGGTTTCAGCCCAGAATTTTCAATTTGGTAAAAAGTAATTTATTGCACCTCTATAGAATATGAATATTACACATACTGTACTATTATTGCGATAACAAAAATTGTCAATATATTGTGCAGCCCTAATCTGAACACTTTCTAAAACTATAGTACAATTGCAATGACTGACTCTGAACCAAGTATTATTCAATAGTAAACTTCATTTACAAATTATCTATTATGGTAAAAATGTTGGTGGTGATAAAGCAGTATTGTGCATTTAAGTCTGGAAATAAGTCATTGATGCATTATTTGATAATCCACCCTGTAATCCTAATTTGTGTGAAAAATAATGGGTGTTCTGCTGCTAGCATTCATTCCAAATTATGGGTTTGTAGATTTGCAAACATTTAGTAAAGGCTATAATTATTATTTTTTTACCAATGTGCTCAGGAAGATTAGTACAGTGTGGCGTACCAAGGGACCCCCATCAACTCTAAGGTTAATTGTGCGTTAATAAGCACAATGGAATAATTAAGGTTGTCCTAATGAGTGATAGCAATTCACCATTGTGAGAACTGCACCTCTGAGAATAAAACTGCAAAAGGAACGAATGTAAACGTCTATTAAACTGGTCATCAAACACTTCTAATTTGATTTGCGGTATAGATGGAAATACCCTTTATTGAGGAAAATCATGAGCATTAAAAAAACCCTGAATGACGATAAATCATTACACAAACTATTAAACATTTTGCCATTGGACGACAGTGTAATAGTAATAAATATTGCAGTGGAGAAAACAAATAGTCGGCTTATTGCTTAAATGGTAAAGATGATGGTAAATAATGATTGGTCTGCAGATGTGTTATGCGCTGCTCAGCGAGGTCCTGCAATGGTGTTCAGAGCCTCTGCTCTTGTCCCACTTTACAGCTCTCAATAATTCAGGCCACAGAAACTATACATAGAGCTACCACACAGTCAATAATGCACAAGAAGAAAAAAGTCAACAACAACAGCCTTAAAAGAGCTGAACACCGCAGAGACGTCAAGTCAAGAAAGCACCCAAATGAAGCAGATTACAAAGGGGCTGGTATAGACATCACCGGTCCCTATACAATAAACACAGCAATATATATTTTAATATTTTTAATTTAACACATCCCTTTTGATATACTATAGAACTAAATAGGGCTGCACGATTAATCGAAAAAAGATCGCAATCTCGATTTGACCCTACACACGATCTTAATACTGCTTTTCTACGATTCAGCCAATTTTTTCAAGGTCAGAAGAGAAGCATAAAGGCGGACGCACAAGTCTTCACATTGTTTTATATACGTTGCTCAGTAACATGGACACCTCCAAATGGCGTTAAAATAGTCACATACTGTATTTATAAGGTATCATTTCTGTCTTAATGTAAATCGAAATCACACGTGAGCTGACCGTGAGCTGTTTGTTTACTACCGAGAGGACATGCGCGTGTCTGCCAATGATGCCCATCTTAGTGAACAGAACCTGCATAGGCTGTGAATAACAGCTAATAAAGTTGTAAATAACGTTCAGTTTGTTGCACAGAGCGATCGTTTGGGAGCCGCGCGGGAAGTACGATTTGCATGTATGTTTCTTCCTTAAAGTGACAGCAGCCATGACAGCAGCGCACTCGGCAGTGAAAGTGAAACCGGCGCGCACATCATTTAAACAATCATATCGCATATTAGAGTTATGATTACGGCAAGCATTTAATATGTTTTATCTTTCATAGCGAACACAAAGCGTTGTATAAATGTTTAACAGTGTCAGTATAACTACTGTAGCCTATATAATGTTGAATATAATGCAAGAGGGAATCTGGTAATGACAAATGTCTGATTTTACCAGTGAAAAAAATGGTCTAATAATGTTCTCAATGACAAATGACAAGCATATGTCTCAAACATATTAATTCAACTTCAGAATTATGAATGGTTGTATTCTGATGCCATCACTTTACTCTGAATTAATGACCAGGACATATTTAAAGTCTGTTCAAGTACACAGTAGATCTACACATAGGCCTAATATTATTATTGTTGTTTTACTATATGTTTGAGTAATAACAATAGTAATAGCCGATTCATATTAACCTTTATTTTACATCTACAGAATCGTGAGAAAGTCGTGGTCTTGATTTTAAGCAAACAAAATCGTGATTCTCATTTTAGCCAGAATCGTGCAACCCTAGAACTAAATAATTCTAATAATAGCTTTTTCAACATTTCTTAAGTCCAAAAATCAGCTTATTAATATGATTTCCATCTCAATAAAATACCCACATTTTATACTAATTTGATGGCATTTTAATCAGATAAATACAAACTTGGAAGAAAAACAAAACTACCAATAAACAAACATCTGGCAGTGTATTAGCATTACTTTTACAAGAATACCTCAGTATGATAGATAGATAGATAGATAGATAGATAGATAGATAGATAGATAGATAGATAGATAGATAGATAGATAGATAGATAGATAGATAGATAGATAGATAGATAGATAGACAGATGGAGGGATAGATAGATGAACTGACAAAGTTTAATGCACATTTTAGTGGGAATGTTCAAAATACTTTTCAAAATACCAAAAAATGTCCCCACAAGGTCAAAACGTGTGTACTGGTGTCGCTATACTTGTGGGGACATTTGTGTGTGTGTGGGTGTGTGTGTGTACTTAAACAAACAAACAAAAAGGAATTAACATGCTTTAACTGTTGAGACAAATAGATTTGTCCTGTAATAAAAATACAGCAGGGTCTCTTGATGACTTTCTCTGAACAAGAAAGATCATGCGAGAAATATCAGAAACCATGTAAAGTTAATGTTTGAATTGAAAGGTGATTAAAAACCACCGCGTCCTCTTGAACACACCCTAGACCACCAGAGGAGAGATAAAGTGGGACATTTTCATATACAGACAGGTGACGAATTCAGAGCCACATGATTATTTCACTACTACACCATTCCTACATCTCCATATTTGCATTATACTGCTCCTCCATCGTCCTCTGCAGCTCGGAAATGGGTCAAAACAACTGTAACAAAGATCTTCCTACCAGCAAGCCAAATGATCCCGAGCTGCTATTTATGTACTGTATTGAATGGCTTTGCGACAAAACCCAAAATAAGTGTCACATGCACCGAATGACTTCAGGTTAAATGCAGGAAGTACCAAATGAGGGTTTCAACTCTGCTTAACTAGATCATCCTGGAGCTTAATGACAGATTAGAACTGTAAGAAAACACACACACACACACGCACACACATACAAACTGAGGGTCTTCAGAGTGTCGAGTCTAGCTGTGTTAGTGCAGTAATGCATTGGCCTTATTTAGGGCGTTAAGTTGGATCTCTCTCTCTCTCTCTCTCTCTCTCTCTCTCTCTCTCTCTCTCTCTCGTGCACAAATAGATTACGTTATCGTCACTGTTCTATTATTTGTGATCAGAGAGCTGTGTTGTGTAGTACTGTTCATGCGGTATAGTGGTATCAGCACACACAAACACAGTGACAAGAACAACAAGCATGTCAGAACAGGAGCTCCAGGGGTTATATGCGGCTGGAAAAGAGTAATGCATGCATCCTTGGATCTACAGAAACAATGTATAACAGAGACCACCTAATACTGAATGTTCACCAAAGCACCTGCATTCAAAAGCAGAATGTTCTCAGTCCAACATTCAAACACGTTTCCTAACAAAGAAATAGATTTTTTTAATGACTATGAACTTTCCAACATGTAAGTTAAGGGTCAGTAGGATGTTTTAAATGTTGCTGTTTTTTTTAACAGAAGTCTCATATACCCCCAACAATTATTTGGTTAAAATTACATTTACATTACATTGAATTACATACATTATTAATATTATTATAGGTTAGAATTTCCATTTCTACTTTAATACTTTATTAAATATGACTTTTTTTATTGCAACGCTGAATCATTAATTCTGTCTTGAGTGTCACACAGAGTTTTAGAAATATTATTAATATTATCAGAAATTGTATTGTTTTTATCACTGTTGAAGTTGATAATACTATCAATTGTGGGATTGTGGAATCCATGATCCATTTTTTTCAGGATTCTTTAATGACTAGAAGTTAAACATATTTAAACAAATAAAATAAAAAATACAAATAATAAATAAATAAGCAAATATAAATACTCATTCATTTATTTTCCTTCGGCTTAGTCCCTTTATTCATTATGGGTCACCACAGCGGAATGAACCACCAACTTAACCAGCATATGTTTTACACAGCGGATGCCCTTCCAGCTGCAACCCAGTACTGGGAAACATCCATACACACTCATTTACACACATACACTACGGACAATTTAGTTTATTCAATTCACCTATACCGCATGTCTTTGGACTGTGGGGGAAACCGGAGCACCCGGAGGAAACCCACGCCAACACGGGGAGAACATGCAAACTCCACACAGAAATGCCAACTGACCCAGCCGGGACTTGAACCAGCGACCTTCTTGCTGTGAGGCGACAGTGTTAACCACTGAGCCACCGCGTATATATATATATATGCGCTAAATAATCTGCCAATGGGGTATAATAATGGTATAATCAAAATAATCTTATGTCAAAAGGAAACATAAGATTATTTTTCTTACCCCACTGGCATATTATTTTGCTTGTTTTAAGTTTTAATTTAGACATATTATTTCTGAAAACAAGACAATATTTTTTGCTTGTCTAGAAAATACTTCTTGATTTAAACATTTTTAGATTTAAATGTTTATTTTAAAACCCAAAAAATTCTAATAATTGATTTTTAAAACCTATAAAAACACATATTACCGACCCCAAATTATTGAATGATAGCAGTATAAATAAAGCAAGTTATTATATAATAAATAAAATGACTATTTCACAACTTCAATGAAAATATTTCACACAAATCTTTTCAAAGCATTACCAACGTAACTAACCCACCTCCAATAACCATCTCCCCAGCCCCTTAAATCTGACTACCCACAACAGAACACCTGTCTCCTACATCTCTGCCACCTTGCCCAGATGCTGCACGTTACCTGGTAGGGCTCGTGCCAGCTGTGCGGATGACAAGCACAATCGTTCCACAGATCGCAGCTCCCCCCTTTGGCTCGGAGTGCGGTGCGGCTCGGACTCCTCCAGGAGCTTTCGGACCGTGAAGCCGTGAGTTTGGCCCTTTGACGGGGCAGGGTGGACATGGACCGAGAGGGTGAGGGTTGGTAGTTGTATCCATGCTGCCAGCTGCAGGAGCAGGGAGCTTCACCCCCTCCGCGGTCTCCCACATGGCCATGCATCTCCACACAGCAACTCTGCTGCTTGCTCAGGTAAGCCGTCATTCTGTAATGTCACCTCCCTGCCTCTTGCTATGCGTTCGGCTGCTGCAGCAGAGGACGGACGCAGCTGTGGAGAGTTACTCTCCTCTGAGCGCTTTCTGAGCAGTGTGTGCTCAGTGAGAGAGAGAGAGCCAGTGAGAGGACTCTGTGTGTGTGTGTGTGTGTGTGTGTCAGAGAGAGAGAGAGAGAGAGAGAGAGAGAGCTACTTGTACTGACTACTTGTAGACACTAGGCATGTTTTAGTTAGGTCGACAGAGCACAAGAGGGAATAAGAGAAGGCAGTCAAGTGTGTTTGTGTGTGTGTGAGAAAGTTCTTTGTCAATTGAGGATTTAACCGGCAGTGTTTCTTGACATCATCTCAGCTCGAGGCTGAAGCAATCAAACCCTGTTAGAAAAATAATGCACACCCGAGGTGCGGCCACAAAACAAAGCAGAGTGCATTATATTCAAATAATTCAATGCACCAGAGTCAATTATTCTGCTTTTAATACACTGAAAAAAATGAGTCATTGGATTTACAATTTTAAGATAAGGTATAGTGGTTGCAAACAATTTATATGGGCTGAATTTAAACAAGCAAATTCAATTTAGTAAAGTTCAACTTTATTTAAATTCAACCCATATAAATTGTTTGCAACCACTTACCTTAAAAAAAAAATTGTAAATACAATGAATAATTTTTTTGAATCAACATTTGTCTGATTTTTGTTCTCGAACAGCTTCTGTGTGTGGGACTACACTGCAAAAAAAAAACAAAAAAACTTTAATTAACAGGTTCCAGATTTTGTGGTTCACATGAGCTGCGTCCCAAATAGCACACTATACACTTATGCACTATGTACTTATGCACTTACACACTCAACAGCGTAGTATATGTATGTAGTGTCGTCCCAAATGGAACACTAACGTTTTTTTTACTAAGCGCTATTTCAAACTGTTTCCCTGATGACGTTTGACGGTTGTCAAATGAGTGAAATAAATGAAAAATGAAAGCTCCGCCCCTTCCGCTACGTGAGCAAAGCAGCAGCCGTTAAGTGCGTGAAGTGTCGATCATTCCACACTTCTTTTTAACAGTTGAATAAGTGCATCATCCGGGTATTTAAAGTGCACTTATTCTTTTTAGAGTTTTCAGTGTGAACGCACTACTTACTCTATTTATACTACAAAATGGCGCACCTATGGTGTTTTCTGTTTAAGGTTGTGAATTGCATTATAGGAGTTTTATCTCTGTGAAAATTCAACACTGCATATTAACAAAGTCACTTTTATTGGCATTTTAGTAGTTTGAGATAATACAGTAAATTGTTTAAGAAATAATATAGAGAGAATCAAGTCTGTAAAAAGTACCGGCAGTTTATTACCATTTTTTTGTACCGTGATTTACAACACATACAATATATCACTTCGAACTATTACAAAATGACAAAAAAGTAAAAAAAAAAAAAGTAAAAAAAAAAACATCAAAAGCTTTTGGAGGAAAGATTAAGATCCCATAATGCAATTCAAAAGCATAAATAAGTGAAAAAACATGAATCACAAAATACGTAAAACTGCTAATTTACTTTTTTTTTTTTTTTTTTTTTGCGTTGTTTAGTTTTTTTGGACTTTTGTAGAAATAACTGAAATAACTGAAATCATTCAGCACAGTAATACGGAACTTTAATGCTGTCAAGACCTGCCTGGAACTACTTTAGCTTTGCATCTGAAAATACTTGCACCCTTTAGAATGTTCATCAGCCAATCAGATTCAAGTATTTAACAGCCCTAGTTAAAAATTTTCTAAAATAAATACATATATTTTTTTAATGGCAAAAATTTATTTTTTTAAAAGTCATTACTCCATTCTATGATCTATTTCTCCTTTCTGCTCATCCCGAGGCTCACATAATCTTGGATCCGGCCTGTATTCAGAGCAGATGGTTGTCGTGGTCATCGATGAGCCAAAAACACAAGACTGCCCTCTACAACTCTGTTCCCTGCCCGATACTGTACACTGTAAAAAATTCTGGGTTCCACACAATTCCTTCAATGTTGTCCCAACACATATCGATTAAGTTACCTTAATTGTTTTTGCAAATTTAAGTGGAATGAACACAAAACAATTGGGTTGTCCCAAAAAAATAATTTAAATTGTGTTGTTTCAGCTCATTTTAAATAAGCAGTTTCAACAACCAGTATGAATGTTGTACAGTATGTTCTGAAATATTTTAAGACTATTTATAGAAATAAAGATAACCTGACTTAAATGTCACATAATCTTCTTGAAATCAGTCTCTTCAAAAATCGTACTATTATTATCAATGTTGAAAAATGAGTGCTGCTTATTCTTGTGTGTATGTGTGTGTCAGCAAGAGAGATACTTTTACTGACTACTTATAGACACTAGACATGTTTTAGTTAGGTCTACGGAGCTCAAGAGGGAACTAGAGAAAGTAGTCGAGTGTGTGTATGTGTGTATGCATGTGTGTGTCTTTGTCAATTGATGATTTAACCAGTGGTGCTTCTTGACAGCATCTCAGCTGGAGGCAGAAGCAATCAAACCCTGAACAGCTGGGGACTTTGGGAGCTGTACTTTTCAAACCCAAACCCCCGATCGGACAGACGGATGTCGAACTGACAGCTGCAGTTTTTCCAACATGATCAAATCATTCAAATGATCTCTCGCAGCAAGTTCAAAGTACACCAAAAGCTCACAGCCACTCCAGAGATACATAAGCCAAATAGCCTGAAGCAAGACAGAAATGGATAAACAGTACAAATTGAACTAATAAGTGTGGTAAAACCTCATTAGAATTTGAAAAATAACTGCAACTACAGGGGTAATACAAAAAAAACTAAAAAAACATGCAATACATAATTATTTTTATTCAAAACACCAACCAGCTAATCAGCCTAAATATTTGCTCTTCGTGGTTTCCAAGCAACACAGTAAACTGGGACAGTCCCATTCCAAGTCTAGTCAGTGAAGAAAAAAAGACCATAATACCGCATATAATAATAATAAATAATAATAATATACAATGTAAAAACCACACAATCCATTCCACATGGTGGATTTGCATTGGGACAACATGAAGGAATAAAGTTAACTTAGTTTTTACACATTTAAGTTGATTGAACATAAAACAATTAAGTTGTCCCAAAAAAGAACTCAAGAATTACGTTCCTTCAGCTCAATTTAAAAAGCAGTTTGAACAAAGAGAAAACGTAATTTTTGGAGTGTAGCAGGGTTTTCGAAATTAATCCATTTGCATATTTGTAGCAGTTGGCCTGTTATTTGAATTTCAAGAATGAAAAAAACAAGTAAAGAAAATTATTTAATCCATATTTCATAAGCAGACACAAACTGCGCAAAGAACAGCAGAGCCACAGCCTGTAGCATGTGGATCACTGAGCCTCATTAATTCAATAAGATTTCTATTTATAACCAACCTAGTCACATTTAATCAAAACAAGGGGCTTTATGCTCAGCAACTGATGCTTAACTGCTTAAGTTAAACCATCCAGCTTCATCACAATCAATCCCAGAGTGCTTTTCTGACTGGCCACTCAACCGGTGTACATCAGTGCCACCTACTGGCTACTAACACACAGCACAGTCTATGCATTAAAAACAAGCCAATTCAATTTCATGATAATATCTGTTTAGTATTTACTCTGCTCGGCTATTTAGTAATCCACCCTCACAAGTAGGGTCACCCATCTGTGCCGGAGCTAAGATAAAAATTGGCTTCATGATGATGATGAAGGCTTTAGTGATTTGTTCAGAGAAAGTGGTCATGTATCCATTATAAGTGTCAAAATGGCAGTTCTTCATACAGCATTCTGTAGAATTAACAATCCCTATGGAGCGTTCAATTCATCTGAGGCTGCAATTAAGCATGTTTCTCTCCGCCCACATTCCAATTAAGTTCTTGTGACATTTTCTATCCCACCTGCAGGGCACACAAACAGCATCACACTCTGCTAATGGAACAGAAAGTGACTGTAACAAGGTGCTTGGAGAGGAACGAGAAAGGAGAGGAAATACCACCCAGATGCATCCTGAGGTCGCATGATAAATGCGTACATTTTTGATGGTAAAGAAAATAAAAAAATGCCATTGTAGAACTGTTTTGTTTTGAAGGAAGGGAGGGAAGATCTGTTTGTTTTTACTAATTTGTTTCATTTGACATTTTCATATTTTTCTTTAATTAAATGTGATGATCAAAAAGCGACAGCAGGGTTTCTGCAGGTCTCTTCAAATCTGTTTTAATGCTTTTTATGCCTTTTAAACTGTTCGTAAAATTATGTTCTATTACAATAAAATGCTCTTCAATTGAAACCATTGAGTTTTTCATTGTGACACAACAATGAAACTATATACGAACTAAATTTACAAACGGCATACTAATTTGTTTTATTTGACATTTTCATACTTTTCTTTAATTAACTGTAATGATCAAAAAGCGACAGCAGGGTTTCTGCAGGTCTTTTCAAATCTGTTTTAATGCTTTTTAATGCCTTAACTATTTGTAAAATTATGTTCTATTAGTATAAAATTCTATTCAATTTAAACCACTGAGTTTTTTCATTGTGACACAACAATGAAACTATATCTGAACTGAATTTACAAACCGCATAGGAGACAGCTTAAAATGACCCAACTCATTTGAAGATATTTCAAATTCTATCAGACTGGAAAGAAAAAAAGACTTTTAACTTCTAGAGGGTAAAACTTACACAAATTACAACTACAAGTACTTCAAGTGAAAAAATTCAAGTGCAACAGAGATTACACTTACAAATTTACAATTTAACTTTGGGGTAATAAGATAATTATTCCATATCCCTCAATTCACATGCTTCCAACTCAAACACAACCTTGTATTTCCTTCTTGTAGTATTAGATTTTGTAATCATTTGAGCCATGCAGCACAACATGCAGTAGTAGTGTTTTGTTTTTTTGGTAACTAAAAATGGTTCTGTGTTTTACCACCGATTTGTGGCTCCCAGGCTTACACCAATTTTAAACTGGCTTGAAAAAAATCTCCAGACTGGTTCTGTGGTTTTACCACACTTGACAAAAGCAAATTAAAATAAGTTATTATTAAAGCTATATTCAAAATACATTGGTAATACCGTTTTAATCTTAACAACTACATAAAAATGTATGCCAATAAAAACAAAACAAAATGCTTTTTAATGCCATTTAAGAACTTAATTTGTGCACAATCAATTTAATAACTTTTTAATGGCTCGCCGAAACCATGTACAGCTACATTTGAAATACACTTTAGTTTCTGTAAAAATGTATTCTGGTTTAACTAAACTGTTGTCATAAAGACGTTTGACTTTGACAATAGGTTTTCTGGTCACTCTCAGAGAGGCAGACGCTGAATACCACATGCATGCTTATGTTCATAACAGATTTCACTTCATGTTTAATAATCAGTGTTTTAGTATTCCTAGACAGTATAAAAGGTGATTTGATACTATAGAACACAGTACATTTTATTTAATCCTGATCCAAAATATGCTAAATTTCATGACAATCCTCACTGCATAATAAGCATTTACTAATGCATTTTAATAAGCATTTGTTTTTAAATAATTTAGACTCCAATTTAATAGTAAATACAATTGACCATGAAAGAAAAAAATAATATGAAATAAAAATAAAATACAATATAAGGCATTAACATGTATTCTGATCCACATCTGCAAACAGTAAGCAAGTGTTCAATCCATAACACAGCTGTTATTTGGTTGTTGCTAGAAGGGATATAGTTGTGGCCGGAAATTAACAAATTATTATATTATTATAGTAGCACAAATTGTTTATATAATTTATTAAATTATCCATTAATTGTATTTTATTAACATCTACGCCTAACCCAACACTAAACCCAACCATCACAGTATCGTAAAAACAGTAATTAAACCAAATATTATTCATATTATTTATTAAATTACCCTTTAAATTGTATTTAGTAACATCTACTCCTACTCTAACCCTCACAGTAATGTAAAAATATGAATTATTGTTGTACAGTGTCACAAAAATTATGCTATATTGATTTGAGTATCTGCAGCTGTATCTCTTCTAGACTTTACCCTGTTCTTTCTGAGGTACAACATGTTTTAGGCCAGTAAAAAAAGTAGCTAGACATCTAGCGAGAAAAGGTCAGCGATTTCCAGTTTTTAAAATGAAAGTGTTGTGCGTTTTTCTTCACACTTTTTACACGATGACAAACAGCACTTATCACTGTCAATGGCTGAAATGATGAGAGCCTCAGGATGTGTGTATGTGAGTTGGATGCCATGTGTCGATGCCAAATGCTAGTCATGGATGCCAGCAAGCTGTGATGCCACGTCACCGAGATAAACCCTTGTATAATACTGTTGAAAATGTCAGAAGACGCTGTCAAATTAATTTTCCCACCGTTCAGCAGACAGAGCATCAAGTGACAGGTGGTCAGTCCTGACATTCACACACACACACACATTGCAGTGCCCACTCGAGCAGCTACACACACACACAAGAGTGAGAGAACATGGCACCTGTGTGGATGTCATATTAACATCACAATTGCTGGATATATGTCATACAAACTATATATGTCAAACCAACCAGCACATGACAGGTAATCTTAGTTTATATATATTTCCCTACAAACCACACTGTTCCTTCACATAGATCAAAATGTCAAAGGGGTTCAAAATGCTAGTGGTGTTTATTACATTCTAAAATAAATAATAAATATATCATTTGCATGAATTATATATATATATATATATATATATATATATATATATATATATATATTCAATTCAATTCAATTCATCTTTATTTCTATAGCGCTTTTACAATGTAGATTGTGTCAAAGCAGCTTCACATAGAAGATTATAGTGAATTGGAATGGTGTCCGTTCAGTTTTTAGAGTTTAAGTTCAGTTCAGTGTGGTTTAATTTTCACTGCTGAGAGTCCAAACACTGAAGAGCAAATCCATCGATGCGCAGCTCTACAGGTCCCGAACCATGCAAGCCAGTGGCGACATATACATACATACATACATACATACATACACACACATTAAATAATTTAATGGTTTAAAATATTTAATGAAATTTAATACAAATATAATTAAAAATTGAATGATTTATTTATATCATACTGTATATCATTTTATTTATTCATTCATTCATTCATTCATTCATTCATTTTCCTTCGGCTAATCATTTTATTTAAAGAGTTTCAATTTCTTTAATATTAATTATACACATTTTTTTTTAAATAATAATAATAACAATAACAACAAAACTTTACATTTTTATGTATTTTAATCATAAAACATTTTTTTATGAACATATTTATTTATTTATTTGTTTATTTATTAATTTAATTATCATTTACTGGCTACAAACAATTTTTATGTGAACTCGTTTTTTTATTTGTATGTTTTTGTCATCTGTTCATGTTTTGTCCCTTCATTTTATCATAACAATCATAAAACAATATAACTTTGTATATTTTGTAAAAAAAAAAAAATAAATAAATAAAATCACATATATAATAGAATAATTTTCTTTTTATTAAATTAGATTTCAAAAGAGTAATATATTGTGCGCTTATAATATATACACAAACTATTATATTTCTTGTATTACTAATATACACAAAATATAATATAATTACATTTCTATAAATATTAAATACATAAACCCAGACAAACTAAGAATTTAGCAAAATAAGTCATTAATAATAATTATATCTATACCGTGCTCAGCAAAAATCTTTTAAATTGATATTTTCTATAAGGTGCTTTACAATATTATATTATTGCATATACATTCGATTAGTCAGCACTGAAGCCAAGTCTAACAAAATGACTTATAGTAAACAAATGATGAAAAATATTAAATACGAATTTAAAAATAGAGGAAAAATCTAGATAAACAAAAAAATAGTTTCAAAAAAATATATTTGTTGAAATTAGTTTTTTTTTTGTTTTTTTTTACAATATTTTGCTTTAATTTAAATGCAATGTCTTTATATTTCTGAAGATGTTCGGTGACTAAATTATTATTTTACTAAATACATCTGTTTAATGAATCTGTTTTGTTCAAATGCAGCAAAATATATGACCTATATTCACTGAGAAATAGATAAAAGAGAGAAAGAGAGAGATTTCCAGACAATTACACCAAATTTTACATCTCTAACAAATACAGAAAAACTAAGGCATATTTTGGGAGAGAACTCCAGTCTGATGTCATCAACAGCAAAGTACGTATTAGCCTGTCATAGAGAGTCAGCCAGTGGACAAAACTAGTCAGAAACATTATTACAAACCATCGGAGTGAATGTACAGTTGTGTATTGTATTTAATTTTGTTATATTTTAATAATAATATATATATTTTCTCTTTCCTTATTATCTTTTTATTCCTCATATTAATCTTTGTTTTATTTATTTTTTTGTGTATGTATTTATCAAAATTACAATTGTGTGTGCTTTTTTTCTGTATGTATATATGTATTATATGATCACTTTACGTTTTTATTCATTGTTTATCTGCAATGCTTTGGCAATACTTGACAAGTCATGCCAATAAAGCTCTTTTGAGAGAGAAAGAGTGAGAGAGAGAGAGAGAGAGAGAGAGAGAGAGAGAGAGAGAGAGAGAGCGAGAGAGAGAGAGAGAGAGACAGAGAGATCATTAGATAAACCCAAATCACAACAGATGTTTTTATTCAGAAGACAAATGAAGACTGTCTAGGGTTTGAATGCTGCATGTCACTTACATCAGCGGGGTTCAGACTATTGTTCTAACAACACAATTCAAGCCACGTCAAGTTGCAGATCCTACTGTAGTAACGGCATCAGTTTCTCCATTTCAGCATTCACTCTCCAAAGTCAATTTTAACCATGCATTCAGCGTTTGGCAAGTGTTTATTGTGGACACTGCTGTGCATGTATAGCAGCAGGCACAATGAATGATGAAATAGTTGTCTGTATAAATCACACTAGCGGCACTGAGAGCATCTGGGATCAGGGTTCTAATTAAAAGCCCTCTCTCTCATGTGGCTCTTAATAGAATAGAAGAGTACTCAGGCGACCATGTGTCTTAAATTCTTAAAGGAACTGAGAGATGTTCATTTCTCCTTTCCCCTCTCTAAATGTGTTCTCCGCTGCGCTCTGTAATGAACCCTTCATTCTTTTCTGCCATAAATCCAAACACACACAGACACACACACTGGCCTGCAGAATCTTTACACAAAAGCCAAAGTCACGCCGCAGAGCAGAGTTTAAGCAGTTGATTGGTTCTGTCAGTGTTTGACAGGTCATTTATTGCTTCAGTAAAAGCCATTATGGTCCAGAGCCCATCTCTCCTTTACCTGTGAGAGAGGATGACCAGAAGGCAAAGTCAACATACAGTCTGACAGGGACATGCTGGATCTTACAGTAGGCCTCGGGAATGGGCTTGTTGAGGAGTATTAATAGAAAAAAACAATACGTTGAAAAACACAAAGAAAAGCAAAGAAAACCAATGCCAATAAAAATAAAATAAACAAATAATAAATAAACCAAAACCAATGTACATTTCAAAAAGTAAGAAAGAAAGAAAGAAAGGTAGAAAGACAAACAAAATCAATCACCCAAACTAAACTAACCCAAAGAAAACAAAATAAATAATACAAAAACAAACAAACTACAAAAAAAACTACACAAAAATACAAAACATAAAATGCATATAAAATACAAATAATACCAACCAAATCAAAAACAAAACAAAACAAACAAACAAACAAACAAAAACTAAACTAAACTGATGTAAGCATAAATTACCTCAGTTTGATAGAAAGGGTCCTAGAGTCAGAGCAAAATGCAAAGGAAAGCAAAAACCAAACCCAATCCCAACCCAACCAAGACAATCTATAAGTAAATAAAATACGAAAAAAAAAAAAAAGAAAAGAAAAAAAAAAAGAGTAATTGAAAAACACAAATAAAAGCAAAGAACACCAATGCCAATAAAAAATTTAATAAATAAAATAAAAAATATGTTTGCTGTGGCTGTAGTTCACAATTACCACCACAAGGTGGGAGTTGAGATTAGATTTCCCTCTGCCCTCAGATTGATCCCGGCCCTTTGAAGTCAAACAGACAGTGATTTCATACACATTTTACCAAAAAAAAAAAAAGAATTCTATTTTCTCTCTCTCTCTTAAAGCAGCATGTATCAAATGTATCAAACAAGTAGATCCGCTGAAAGTTTTGTTCTGAGTCTACTTCAGCCAAAGAATGAATGATTTTACTCACTGGCACAGTAATGTGGCAAACGAAACTGCTGCAAAGCTACTGTCTGAGAAACAAAAGAAGGAAATTAAGCAGACATTTGCCAAAGGAGCACACGCTCAGTTCTTGCCCATTAAAGGCAAAGATGGAGCAACAGAGAGTGTGACAGTTTACAGTACAGCTCAGCGCTTATCGTAAAGTTCGACAGAGTCTGACAGTCTTCAACTGAACTGACACACTCCAGGCGATGTTTAGCACATGCTACGAACTAGAGCCCATAAGAGGTGTTAAAAGTCAAAAAGAAGTCAATAGACCACCGTTTATTTATTTAACCTAGAAAGGACACGCACATTGCTGAACAAGTTTGGAAAAATAGCATTTTAAATGTTATTTGCTTTGTTTTTAATATAATAATTTATATACATAATAATATAATATAATATAATTCATTCATTTTCTTTTCGGCTTAGTCCTTTTATTAATCTGGGGTCGCCACAGTGGAATGAACCACCAACTTATCCAGCATGTGTTTTATGCAGCAGATGCCCTTCCAGCTGCAACCCATCACTGGGAAACACACACACACTCTCATTCACACACATACACTACGGACAATTTAGCTTACCCCATTCACCTATTGCGCATGTCTTTGGATTTGTGAGGGAAACCGGAGCACCCGGAGGAAACCCACGTGAACACGGGGAGAACATGCAAACTCCACACAGAAATGCCAACTGACCAAGCCGGGGCTCGAACCAGCGACCTTTTTGCTGTGAGGCGATTGTGCTACCCACTGTGCCACCGTGATACCATATAATATAATAATATAGCTTAAATATAAATATTACATTTATAGAAAAGAAAATAGTCTTGGTTGAAATAAAATGATTATTGTACTAAAACCTACAAAAGTACTCAAATCAAATTTTAATGAATAGAAGTTAAAGTTAAATAAAAATAACAAAAATACAAAGCAGATGATGATTTTAATAAATCTTAACCTGGAATTAAAAATAAAATCTAAATTTAAATATTTATAAAAATACAATAGTATAAAATAATAAACCAGTGTCTATTGCTAAAGCATCATCTTGAGAAATGTGATTACTAATATCTTGTTAATTGAAATAAAGCTGAAAAAAATTTAAATAATAGATAAACTTTCAATAAAAAAAAGGCAAAAATGAGAAATGTTACAAAATACAAAATAAAATATTTTTAAATGTACAAATTACTACTATTACTGAAATTATACAAATGAAATAAATATTTTTATTTCAAATTAAATTCTATATTATATATTATATTTTTTATTTTAAATCTAATCAATATTAAAATTTAAAATCGGATTTAGAATATGGATTAAAACTACAATAATATATAATATAGTATAAATAATATAGTAAGTTATAGCAGAGCTGAGGTCTGATAGTGTCCAAAAAGTGTAAAAGTGCAGGGACTTCCTCCTGGGTTTTGCTAATTGGATTATTGAGGAGGGCAAGGGGAGATTTAAAAGAGAGGAAAGTTAAACAGGGGAGTGATTATAATTTAATGCAAGGGGCAGAGAGGTTAGCTCTGCAGATGGAGAAGCACTGCCAACACTTACTTTGGAGAAAGAGACTTCGGTTGGATCCGAGAAGAAATTCCCTGAACTCTGCTCATGGCCATTGCATTATGCAGCACCAACACCATAATAATCAACCTTATTGTTTTCTAAATGACAGTTTCAGCTCCTTAGAGACTGTCCGCTCTCAACGGCTTGTCTCTTTCCCACAGGGTCTTAATGCCCTGTAATTCTTTCCATCATATGTATACTTTAACTACTCTATATCTAGCCGGTAAGGCTCCAAAGAAGAAAAAAAACATTGAGGAAAAAAACATTGCACTGCATTCCTTCTGATCCCAACATTAGGAAAGAGTGAATGAACATTATTTTAAATACTTTTTAAAACTTCTAAATGATGCTTAATTTAATGTAAAAATCTTGATAACATTTTAAGTGGACATCAGAGAACAGTAGAAACAAAAGGGCAGTTCAAGAACCCCTTAACTTTTTCTACAGAAAACACAGGTGATTTTTCGTATTACACTCACCACCACAACCATTGTTACACAGCTGGGTGTTGTAATGCAGTTGCCTGGTTATTACATAATGGTCAAAAGTGCCCACCCCAAATTCTCTATAACAAAGTGATCCCTAAATATAGCTTGGTCCTTCCCTCAACGTGAGGATGTGGGATTTTCAGACACCACACCAAATAGCGTTAAGAGTTACAATAGCATTAGCAAATCAAACCTAAAATACATACTGTAAACCTTTCAGAGTGTCATTTCCCTCTAAAATATGGCTCCAGGTTGTGCAACCAATTTGAAATAGTTTTAACACCCCTGGCGTCCTCCTAAAGACAGAAGACAGCTCTTACATTGATTAGTTTCATTAGTCCCTTTTCCACAGGAATATGCCTCTGAGTGCTGGCAGCATCTGTGAGTGATGTTTCAAAGGCTAATGCACGAAACGCTTCTGGTCGAGAGCCAGGCCTGTGTAATCAACTTCAGAAATTATGAAACCAGTTCAATGGTTCAATAAAAACCGGGAGGGAGGCTAAATCCACCAGAGAGAAAGAGAATTTAAAATGGCATTATCTAACAAAAGCGAGAAGGCGGTTAAAGGGACCTATGAAGAATCGCAAACGATTATTGCTCTTAAGTGGTGTGGTTTTAGCATTGTCTGGAAAACCTTGTCTGCAAGACTCTGTTATGGGAAGTCTGTCTACACGTCATATAGACTCGAAACTGAATAAATAGCTGCTGACCTGACTGCAACTCCTTCGGTGTCTCTTTAGAAGTCTCTCTGTCAGGTTTTGCTTCCATTTACAGATGGTGACAAGGGACGGCCATTTAAGGGGGCCCAAATCAGGAGCCTTGCTCTTCAGGGCCTCCACGCTGAGCCGCTTGTGCAGTGGCCGTAGGGATTCAACTCGAGGAGGAGCGAGAAGGTTGGGCGCGCTTCCTCTGTGAAACTTCTCCCGAAAAAGGCCATTATTCACCAGCATGTAGCTCATGGCGGATGGCAGTTCGCCCAGCAAATCTGGACAATGTGCAAGCTTCCACAAAAGCCTTTTCGAATGCACCCAATCAATGGACAGCTTCGCAGCAAGGTCACTCTAACACCAATACAATGCACATATCCACAGCCCAGCGGTGCCAAACCACGACAAAAAAAAAAATGGACTGGAGGCTAATAAACAAACAAATCCATTGACTCTTTAGAAAACCGAAAGTCGGTCAAATATCAGAAACCAAATCCAGCTCAGGCTCTGGGTGTGCAGAGGACGGTCAGAACTCCAGGCTCAGACAGGAGTTAACTCCCAAACAAATCATTGCGCTGCTTGGGAAGACAGCGGCGGTCCCAGTAGTCTGTTCAGCCTTGGATGAGTATCTCCTTTCCGCTGTGGGACGGCGTATGTGAGTAGAATGACTGAGATGGATCTTTCTGGCCGCGGCCTGTGCAATGGCAGGCTAGGCTAACCGAGGTTTAGCTGGAGTTTTTTAGGGCGTGGTTGGGAGAAAAGTGCAGAGAGTGACACAAACTCAATAAATCCGAGGTGGAGGGGAGGTAGATGAGATGAGATTAGCGAGGGGCAGCTCTGAGATGCAAATCACATGGGGATGTAATTAAAGCCTTGGGGAACATCACTCCAGCGAGTGGCCACCGCCAGATTACAGCCAATCAATAATGGAGCCGACAAACACATAAACACGCGCTCTGGCACACACACATCCAATACACGACGGCGATGGTTATCAAAGCAAAACTTCAAATTCACCACACTGGGAACGCCACAGCGTGAGTTACAAGATGCTGAGTGTGAAAGGAAAATGAAATGTGCAAAGCGCAAAAACAGCAATTAACCATGTCCTGGGCTCCACGCTGCCAAATCAGACAAAGAGGGATGATGGGAAATCCCAGAATAGACAGGCTAAATGTGTTATCTCTGTGATTACAGTGCTAAACGCCGCTAAATGACGACAAGCGGCTAATCAGGGGAAATGGTCTGACGCTGCTTGATCATTACAGCTGTTGCGGCTTGATCTTTCTGAATGGGTGAAATGAAAAGAAATGCGATATAAAGAGATATAAAACGTATCAAACAATCAAGGGATGTGACAGCAGTACACATCTCTAAATCAATACAACCCTTTGTAGTAAATTAATTTATTACAACTAACCATTTTGTTTTTTAACATGAGGATTTCTGCAAAAGTGTGTATATTTATTGTATATGATAATATCATAATTGGTGTTTTAACCATGTGTGTGCTGACATTACTGAGTCTTCTTCAAAAGCCTATTAGAATGCCACAATAATATAAGTTATGAAAGCTTTCAAAAACCTGGATGAGATTTTCTTTGACATATTTATAAAATATGCTGATATAATACAGTTAAGTAATGTCACCCAAGCCAGTGTGTGATTTTCCTGATTATCAGCAGATTTGTTATACTCATGTTATAATTCATCAAACAAACAAAAAACGCTGTCCTTTTTATGTTCTAAACAAAGACAGAGCAGAACATTAACAAAGTATATACAGTGTTTTTTTTATCAATCAATCAATCAATCAAAAATACTGTAGATATCTAGATTTTTGATACCTCACACTTCTAAAATGTACTGTTTTTACCACAGATTCTGTTTTTCAATCTTAAATAAAAAAAAACATTTACATTGTATTAGTATGTCATTCATTCATTTTCTCTTCGGCTTAGTCCCTTTATTAATCTGGGGTCGCCACAGCGGAATGAACCGCCAACTTATCCAGCATATGTCCAGCTGCAACCCATCACTGGGAAACGCCCATACACTACAGACAACTTAGCTAACCCAATTCTGTTTTAGTATGTAAATTATATAAATTATATTATTATTATTATTATTATTATTATTATTATTAGTAGTAGTAGTAGTAGTAGTAGTAGTAGTAGTAGTAGTAGTAGTATGTACATGTTACATTACCACCATATAATCTAAACAACGAGTTTTAACAAATTAATTTCACTGGCAACGTTTGTTGAAACAAATAATTCCACTATAAACATATAATAAAGAAAAAAAAAAAATTATATATATATATATATATATTAGTGCTGGGCAAAAAATAATCAGGACTAATCAATTAATTTAAAACAAAAGTTTGTTTTGACAATTTAAGAGCATATTTATTATGTATATATAAATACACGCAGGTATGCATGTATTTGAGAAAATGTTTTATATTTATATTTAGACAAAATATATGCGTATATGATATAAATGATATCTAAATTGAAATGTCTATGTAACAAAACTGTTTTGTAATGTTGTTTCTATGTATGTGTGTATCATAAACATAATAAATATATATAATACACACACATGTATTATGTCAAAACAAACTTATATATATATATATATATATATATATATATTTATTTTTTACTTTTATCATGATTAATCTTTGCCCAGCACTAAAATATCTATAAATAAATAAATAAATAAATATAAATCTACTTATTTATTAACATGTTTTTATGTTATGTTTTATTAACATGTTTTTGGCTGGTTGAAAATAATTTTTAAATTGCCAGCGCTGGCTCGTCACTGAAGATTAGAATTTTAGTTTATGATCATTTGTCAATATGCTCGAGAAGCAGCACGACTGACAAAAACAACTGTTCGTACGAGCAAAAGAAAGCAGGTAAATACCGAATGAGAGGATGATCATGCGCACGGTGAGACACAGGCGATCCTCACTCACTGACTTTAGCGCACAGGCGAGTGTTTAAAAGCTCCCGTGCCATTTCCTCACGCGAAGCAACCGTGCCTTGAAATGCAACTGGTGTGATCGGTTCTCTTTGGAATAGACTGGAAAAAAGCGATGCTCATGTACCAACAGTCCTGCTGCTTTCAAGCCAGGGCTCGAGATTTTTTGTAAAGCTTTCGCTTTAACCATCCTTTGAACAGATTATTAATATGCCTAATGTTAACTGTGTGCGTGCGATCATTATCACACACGAAATGTTTCTCACATGCTTTCTTACAGTTATTTTTGTTAATATGGTTTAATTATCATCCTTTATAATAACATTGCTTTAATATGCTTTATGCATAGTTAACTGGTGATCTGGGACCTTTAGCCTGAACAGAACACTGTGCATAGTCTTCGATACATGAGAACGTTTTTTAAATGTCAATTGTTTTTTAAGAAGATTTTTGTTTAATAAAAAGTGTATGTATGCAGCTATATTTCAACACATTCTTAAAAATTTGTGGCAAGGAAATAATTAGTTTGGTGTGGCCAGAGAAAAAAAAAAAAAGGGTAAATCCTTATAGTGTTGAGCCCAGAAAAGTCCTGCATTTGCTCATGCACATTGAGCAAGGTCACACACAACACACAAAAAAGTTAAATGAACGAGGAGGGATGTGGAAATAACACAAAATTTAAATCAAGTAATTTTAGCATGCCAAAGTCAAATTTATGCATAGAAAATATATTTTCCCAACAACAAAATTGTGGCTAGTGAAAATGGCAAGTGGCTAGTAACAGTGGAAAACTACTAGCCAGAGGCTGGTGATCAAAAAAGTTAATGTCAAGCCCTGGTTGTAAATAACTAAACTGTGCAAAGTGATGTGCTGCCTGCATGGCCAAAATGGCCTATACAGTTTAAGAAACATCCTTATATATGCTGCTTTATATTTTATGTATATATACTGCCGTGGTATTTTGTTGACGTCTGAGTATCAGGCATGGAGCTCTTGGTGCTGTCCGCATTTCGGTGTTAAAAAAGACTGTTTGTCTTGTATTAACATGAAACGGTTCCTCTTGGAGACATACCCAGGGTTTGATATGGTCCGAACTGCTCTGCTCACATTCATTGTACGGTGTTGGATTATCCAACCCCTGGTCAGCTACAGATAAAACAACCCTGTCTCACTGGGTCTGTCAGTTTCTCTCTCTCTCTGTGGATAAAGTTGAAGCAAGGATGAGTCGGGTTGCCTCGTGACTTCCACACACAAAAAGACAAAGAAAGAAAAGCAGAAGTGGGCCAGCACTCATCTTAACAATCCTTAACAATCCCACTCCACTTATGTTTATATCCACTCTACTCAGAGTATCAACAGTATGACATTTTGAAATCCATAACTCAAACTCCCCCCGTCTGTTACCTGCATCTATTATACATCAGTTTTAACCTGCGCATCTTGTAAGGCATCCCGGAGAGAGACAGACAGACAGAGGAAGCAAAAAGGTGTGAACAGATCAAATACAAACATCATTGTGTATGAGAGACAAAAGACGGAACGACAAATGAAGCGCGAGTCTGAAATAGAAGGCATGCTGTCTAAGCACAGAGACTCATAAAAATAGATGGTGTTTTTGTTGCCTGGCGATGAACTAATGATCCATATGCATTACAAATTTCAGGGTAATTAATCAAAATGCAGGACTCAGATTGCCGTGTGATGATCAAGGTACCTGCTCGGAATACATCTAAGGCCATCAAAAAGATCCTTGAACATCTTAAGCGATATTAGTCTTTTGACTAAAATTGTTGTTGACGACCATTTGAGTGGGCAAATTGATACTTCAAAAACGGCCAAACAACATCATGCTTTTTTTTTTTTTATTTGATGCAAAAATAAATAAATGAATTAATAATAATAATACCAATAATGCTATTAATCTAATAATTGAAACTTTAAATAATACACAATGTTCTTTTGCAGACTATGCAAATCTGATACACTGATGATTTTTTTTTTTTACTGTAAAGTGTGTCATTTCCATAAGACTAACATAACATCAACAAATGAAAGTGAAACAAATAATAGAACAGGTTACATCATCTCCCAATGGTTACACAAAGACAGTCTGTCTGTATTTCAATGATAAAACTGGTATTAACTGCTGTATTAAAGGTCCTGTGAAGTGATTTGAAATATGCATTTTTATTCGGTGTTTGACGTAATCTCAACCGAAACACGAAGAGAGGGTGGGACAGTGTAGCTCCTCCACCTTTTTAAAAACCGCCAATAGAGTTTTGCTTTATCAAAGTTCTGCCAGTGAGAGAGGTTGAGCTCAAGCGCATCAAATGAAAAGCAAATGAGAAGCGTCTTCAAGGGGGCGGGGCATTTCAGATACCAGAAAGCATTTGATTGGTTATGATTTGACGAGAAACTGAAGTATGAGGTGACGTGAATAAAACCGTTAGGCGGAAGTGACAAACTACAAGCTTAACATGTTTATATCAGTTTTATATCTTCTGAATGCAAATTCTGTCACTGTTTTGGAGCACACTAGCTTATAAATCTCCTAAAAACGAACAATACTGATACTAAAATCTAAAAAACTTTATTTTCATTTCATGGGACCTTTGAAGATTTTATTCTGTGTATTAACTCACCAAAAAAACTAGACAATTAATGATGATTCTCAAACTTATGTAAATGGATGTGGCAACTGTGAAATGAAATGCAAAAAAATGCAAGGCCTTTAAACGTGTTTTTTACAAGTTTACATTTTTTATTTTACTTGAGGACCACCTGTTTAGAAGGTTGCGTTAAAAACAAGTATCTACTATGAATTATTACCTCTTGTTTTGTTATGTTAACTAAAAAATAACTATGGGAAAAGCAATGGAAAAAAAGGTTCCATGTGAACAGCTCTTTATAGATTCTAGACTCTGTAGTTTCTCCAAATATATAAGCGAAATAAAACTTGAGCACTTTAAACAGGTATTCAGGCTAACATTGAGTGTAAATAAGAGTAAACATTTTGAGTCAAATCATTAAATTATCTCATAACTAGAAGACAAAAAGTATATTTATATGCAGTGAAGATTGCAGCACAGTGTAATGCTACAGAATGCTTGGTTCTGATATGTCTGGGTTCTAGCCAGGTAGGCTGCTTGAATTCACACACGCACACACACACCGCATTCCTTCAGATCTATAATCCAGCAGAGCATCTAATGAGATCTTTCTTACCACTAAATACATCACTGGAAGTCTGCATCATTAATCTTTTAAACAAACAAACAAACAGAACAAACACAGGATTATTTGAAATATCAAAAAGCAAAAAAAAAGCACAAACACAAAACCAGCCAAATGATTTAGTTTCTTGGGTGACAAACACAATAAAACAGTAATCACCGGTAACCGACATAAAGGTTGGTACAAAAAAAGCATTTATCTTGGTACTACCATGATAACTCTTAAAGGTATAACTTTACTTTCAGTGGTGGAGTACTGAAAGAAATCATACTCAAGTGAAAGTACTATTGCTTGTCAAGAAAATCTAGTGCAAGTAGAGTAAAACTGCTCTAAAATAGTCTGTTCTGATAAATAAAAAGTCTGTTCTAAACAGTAGTCAAAGTATGAGTAAAAAGGAGGCCTTCTGAACGTACTCAAGAGTAGTGATTATTATGTAACATCAGTGCCATTTTCTTTTTAAGAGCATTTTTAAGTGTAAGTAAAATTATTTGTCATTCGTGGACAATAAACTTTAAATATGAGAACACATTACATTAATATTAATATAATATAAATAAGCTGACAGAATGAAAGTTGATGCGTTTACATGTGGCGCAAATTCAGTGTTTTTGTTAGTTTTTAACAAAAACACAGAAACAAAACAGTGACACAATTCGAGTTTAGAAGATATAAAACTGATATCAACATGTAAGGCTTGTAGTTTGTCACTTCCGCCTAAATGCATCAACGGTTTTCAGTTGTCACATCAACTCGTGCAGTACTGATAGAACATATGCAGTTTACAGTATGTATGTATCTGAAAACGTAACATTCTGTAGTGCATTTAGCTATTGTTTAAGGCCATTTGGCGTTTTCAGTCATCATACAGTAGGCATTCTTCATTTTTACTTCAGATATATGCAGTCTAAACAGTCACTTGTTCGTTGCGTGTAATGAATTTCCAACGTCTTGGAATTTTTAATGCTTACAAACTGTAAAGTTTTGCAGCATTTATAAAGTGTAAGTTTTTTTGAGGTTGGTCAGTCTGATAATTTTTTTATGCATGAATTGATTGGACTGTAATAACAAGGACTGATTATTATACTTAGCCAATCACCATAGACAAGAAAAAATAAACAAAGTACTGACTGCAGGTTGAAAGAAAATAGTGCAGTAAAAAAACCGATACAGGACTAAAAATAGTGGAGTACAATTCCTGAGAAAAAACTATTCAATTACAGTAAATTAAGAATTGGGAATTTGTTACTTTAAAGTCCAGATCCGCATACACACACTATCTGCTTATTATATTTTCAATAACTGGATAATAACTAGGTACTAACCCTTAAACTATGCAGTTACCTTATTTTATGCTTTGTTAGGTAAGTACACTATAGGCGCTTGTACTGCAAAACAAAGTGCAACATTTTTAAGGGTCATTACAGGTTTGGGTTGGCTCAACCTTAATGAAACAGTGTTTGGATCTTCTCGGCCGTGTCACAGTTTTTGCCATTGAGCCTCTTCAAGCATTGCTCGCTGTGGGAATAGACTGTCAGCCTTGACAGCATGTCCGCTGGCCGACAGGGACACGCTCCGGCGTTAAGCCCCGGAGGGAAAAACGGTTTGTGTTAGTGAAAGCCATCCTAATATTAACAGTCTTATTTCAGAGCGAAGCGGGGCTGAATTCACCTGTCAGATCCGTCTCGTGACATGGGCAGAAATTCCCCCTCCTGAATCAGAAAATGTCAGACAATTTGTTCTCCCAATTAAGAGGTAAATGAAGCGTTCAGCCTGACACAACGTGATGAATATGGGCTGTCCATTTTAGAGCATTATATATTTGGTGAATTAAAATTAAAACAACTCGCAATCAAAATGGACCATCTTAATATAGTAAATGTCCCTGGATTGATTGTGCATAATTCATCAGTAAAATAAAAAAGGGTTGATTTAACCTTTAAACATTACTCAAATTTGGCTAATGTAACCAACAATTGATGAATCGGTAACATAAAAAAATCCAAATAATCAATATAAATAATATATACAGTAAATGATAAAATATTATAAGTAATATGTGTAAATAACTATCAGTAATGATTAATATCAAATTATGAATATACATAAATGATAAACAGCTTATTGCAGGCCAAACGTAAGCAACACTCAAGGTCTATGATCCATCTCTTAAGATGCCCTTGGCCTGAAAAAGGTTGAAGATATGCCGCTATAAAAAAGAAGCTATTTCCATGAAGTTGCTGATGTTTAAACAATAGCTGAAGCCAGCAAAATCTCAGATACACTCCATAATAATTCCAGAACCGTCTACAAGAAAGGCAGAGTCTTATCAATTCTGAGCGCCTGACACTGAGGGAAAAAAAAGGGGTCATTTTCAGCACAGTTCTTTATGATCTGGCTATTCTGTCTGTTAATGCTATTGTAACATTCTCATGATGTTCATTAAGGCGGTGCTAATTACATTCCTCTAAATCTACAACTCAAGAGAACATTTAAACAATGCACACTCATTAAAAAAGTAGAGAGAGAAAGAGAGAGTGAGGGAGAATGACATAAACATTAAAGACTAACTAGTTTTACTGTCCTTCTCAAAAATGACCCAACATCCTGCTTTTATGCTGCAATACCACAGCTCTGCTCCAAAATAGAAAGAGATGCCTCCCTAGACAGAGCTTTAAGGCACAGTAGGCATGCTTTTAACATGAGGTCTGTTACCTTATGCAGCTTTTAAGATGCTTTTTTGAAAAGATAAGGCAGCATTACATTTGTCAGCGTGAATGAAGCAAATTGCAGAATGAACTGAAAAGAGCTCAATAGAAAAGTCTAAATGAGCTGGCATTCTAAATGTATGTTTCAGATATATACACTGTATATATGCTAACAAATGCCTGAAATGAATGTACATAATAATAAATAATCAATTAATTAAAAAACTAAATTTAGATTTATATAAAAAAAATTATATATATGTATATATATATATATATGCATGTACAGTGGAGGACAAAATATAATATTATAATAGTAGCTTTCCTGTGAAATATGCATTCTTTTTCAAATATATTTCTCAAGTGATATTTAATAGAGAGATTTTCACAGTATTTCTGATAATATATTTTCTTCAGGAGACAGTCTTATTTGTTTTATTTTGGCTGGGATAAAATAAGTTTTCTATTTAAAAAAAAAAGCCTTTTAAGGTCAATTTTATTCACCCCCTTATGCAATATATATTTTTGATTGTCTACAGAACAAACCACTGTTATACAATGACTTGCCTATTTACCCTAACTTGCCTAGTTAACCTAATTAACCAAGTTAAGCCTTTAAATTGCACTTTAAGCTGAATACTAGCATCTTGAAAACTATTTAGTAAAGTGTTATGTGCTGTCATCATGGCAAAGATAAAATAAATGTTGTGTTTATAAGATGCAAAGCAATGTGTGGTCATGCTTCACTTGTAGAAAATCACGTTATTTTTTCAAATCTTACTTTGATTATATACAGCTACTCGGCTAACATGCAAACGACAGTCATATTTCCTAGTTCCTCTGAAAGGCCTGCCCTCAAGAGGCTCTGATTGGTCCACTAACATAATGTGCTGTGATTCGCGCATTGGCTCCATGTCACTCCCCTAAAAAAATCTTGCACTTTTGCGCCGTGTAAACAGTCCAGTCAGAGGCTCAAAGCAGCTGTTAGCAGCATTAGCTGCCTGAATCAGAAATTAAGAGCATACAGCTCACACCTGCCCTCAAAAATAAAATCTGACTAGTGTCTTTCACATATATTCGAAATAAGCATGTGTAAGTAATATAAAAACATTCTCATATCTTTTGCGAGTTTTTTATTTGAGATGTAGAACATTCGGAAAGCAGCCGCATACAGAGACACGCATAGAGAGACACTGGACACGCTGCTAAAGATTGTGGCTGTTTACAGCGGTTTGACTGATAAATATGAATTTGTAGCTAAATTGTTAGCTGTGCCAAACAGCATTTCCCGTTGTTTACATCCTTGTTTACGTCCTCGTTAACGCTAGAAACTGTGCCTGTAGTTGATCAATTTTAACAAATAAAAATACTTACAGGTTGAGGCTCACAGTCCACAGCTTCGTCTGTTGGAGGAGTTTTAACTGAATCCAGCACTGAACTGGGAGAGATTCTGGAAGTTCTCCTTTGTCAAATGCTAGTGCTATATCTTTTTTTTATATAATTCTCTGGAACATAATTAAAATTAAACTGTAAGCTCTTCTCTCTTTGTGCCGTGTCCTTTGGAAGCCCAAATACAGAAACAGAACAAGCTCTGTGGAAATAGCAGCGTTTGGATGGCATTTTAGCTTTCACTGCTTTAACATTACAGCACCTCTGGCCACGCCCCTTCGCTGCGCAGGGTGTGTGCGCGTAATCTGAATCATTTGTCATCTTACTAGCCTGGATGTATTTTTTTGTAGTCCCCAAATTCGTTCGCTGTAGGCTTTGCTAAGCTAACTCTGTAAAAGCCAATGTCTAACTTTGCATTGAACTTTGAGCATATTACATTCAGAGATGTTGTTTATGTTCCCACAGCTACATTACACATCAACTAAAGTTTAAAATATGATATCGTAGTGGACCACCCCTTTAAACAGAACTTGTGGAAACATTTAAAAGAATTCAAATTCAACAGGAGGGATAATAATACTGACTTCAACCGTATGTGAAAATGTTGCCTTTGTACAGCTTTCCCATACAATACTCCATTTTGGTTAGGGTACAGCCTTAATAGTCAGTTGTTTATGTAGGCAGCAGACAGAAGGGCACCAGTAGGCTTTGAAACAAATCTTCTAACTCAATTTACAAAGTGAACCTCAACGCCTGAACCTCTTAAGGCCTTTAAGCATACGACCCCTGTGTTGACCGACACTTTTATCCATCACCACCTATTAAACCAAATGACATCTTTAACTTCCTGTTACTGAAGTTATTACTGCTCACAGAAAAGCATGTGGTGGCACTCGGCCACATCTGTCATATATCCACATCTCCACCAGGACCGGCTCGAAAAACATATGGCCAAATCCACAGCGGAACTGCAAACATCCCCTATTTAGGATTCAATCCAGCTCCAGGATTTCAAAAGCTGCACATCACAAATCTAGTCGACACCCAAACATAGGCTGATGCAAGTCAATTCAGACTTTGTTCAAGCTATTCAGAGAGTAAAAAGGCTTTCGACTAGATTCTGGCAGGATGATCAATAATGTAGAGACTGTAGTCTGAATCAGCAACACTTCAAGTGATTCTCAGGTTTGCTGCTGTTAGAACGAGGAGGAGAGACACCTCAATTTGTTGGAGACGAGAACAGGTACAGAGAGCATATAACAGCTCACAAGGCCGTTTACAGCATGTATTGCCTTGTTCTTTACAGCTCTTGTGACAAACACGAGGAAAGAGTATTTTTGTACAAACAAACCACATTAGAGGCTGTTGAACTCAGTTGGCTGAATTCAGCTCCAGGTAACAGCATAAGTGTGGCGTAAAAAGGTTTAGCCTACACACAACACCTCTTGTTTACTGTTATCCTACACTGTACATAAACACCTGTCAATCCCGAAAGCCTATACATTATTCATATGACACAAATGTCAACATGTCATCATAGTGATAAAGCCACCATCACCCTTCTATTAGAGAAAGCTATTTATTACTTTGCATATCATTTTTTTTGCATTGGAAGTAATAACCTTAAAACCTGCTGGCTCGCTGCCAGGCCACTATACATGTACGTTGCTAAATCACTAAATGGCAGGGAGAAGAAAACCCTCATCGTTTTGCAAATGTAGAAGCCTCATTTTACAGGAATAAAGGCTATAGCCACATTCCAGTATGAATGCAGAGAACAATGTGTACAGCAAAGTAGCATTAAATAAATCAGGCCCTGCACGAAAACCAATTTTAAAAAGTCATCGCCGCATGATAAAACCTTACACAGGCAAATGAGGGAGACAAATGGGGAAGGCTCCAGCCAGAGCCGAATCTAATAACGGTTCGGGACACACGCGCACACACACACACACACATGCACACATACACACGCACACACACATACACACACACACACACGCGCACACACACACATAAGACAATATGTGTCGAACCTTGCAGTTCGTTTGGTCTCAATGACCAGCATGAAATATGTGAGACCGCGCTGTACTCACAGAAACAATTAGAGCAGAACTTCATTGCCACAGAAACTATTAAGAAAAGATATAGAGCATAGGTTGCTAACAATTACTGCTTGTCTGATATTTCTTTAAACACATACACACAAACTGTCTCTCAAACACACACACACACATACACACTCATGTTGGTGTCTAAATGGGGCTATTACATAGTCTTGTATTATTTCATTATATCATATTATAGACGGTTGAGTAAATTATACAATGACTCATTTATCAGGTCATTTTCTGCCAACATTTTGGTGGTTGTTGTTTCAGATAATCTATTTTCCCATTGCTATAAGTTTCTGCATTACTAGGGATGTAACAATTCACCATGAACCAGTTGAAAGATTTATGCAAATCGGTTGTGATGTTAAACAAATCATGATACATGTTTTGAACAGCAGTAACCATTTTATTTACTTAAAATGCTCAATAGCGGTAAAGAAGATGTAGCAAATAGTTTGAAGCGTCGACAAGGGTGAATGTTGATGTTGAGGAAGCTCCATCCTCATGCAAAAATCTGAGAAGCGCCAAATATCTGGCCCACGCTGTGTCACACTGGCAGATGTATGACTTGTCATGTTCATTGTTTACTGCCATCGATTTAATACGATTGAACTCCCTTGTAAAAACTGGCAGATATGATATGTGTAATGAAGTGGAGATCACTCCAAAGCACACATGTCTGCTCATCTGCGGGAATCGTATCGAATTGTGAGTTGAATGAATCGTTACATCCTTATGTATAACAAATTTATCATATGAAACAAACACACGCACAAATGCGAACAATACATCTGTAAGAATCTAACCTTCACCTCCACCAGTTTAATAAATGGGC
>CAIGQV010018202.1:11222151-11253176 GCA_903798115.1 Danio jaintianensis
AAGAAAGAAAGAAAGAAAGAAAGAAAGAAAGAAAGAAAGAAAGAAAGGACAATGTATTATCAAACAAAATAAAATAAAAAAATAACAAAGCAAAAAACTGAAATTAAAGAACTAATGAAAGAACGCAGAGACATATATTAGTAGGCACTGACAATAGGTAATCCCACACTTATTGCTGTTGGCAGATGGATCAGTGAGTGTTACTCGACAGGTTGTAAAAACGAGATTAAAATGTCTAAGTATTGAGCAACACACACTCAACACACACAGCCACACACACACCCACTCAAATGTTATTTGTCTCTCAGCTGTCAGAATCACAAAGCCATACGATGCCATTGATCCCAGTTAAATTAGTGAGCCACATCATGACCTTGACTCTATGGACATGACTGTGTCCCCACACATGTACAGTTACGTCATGTCAAGGATGAATCATGGCCATGGAACCACTGCCTGTGTAACTGACATATCTCCATCTGAAATGATCAATAAACAAAACTCTTGATGAAATAGACCTTATTTACTTACTTAAACAGATTTGTGATCTGTACAGTTTAGTGTACATAATTCTCTATATATTTTTTAATTAACTAGTTACACACATAAAAAAAGTGAATCGAATCAGGAAAAAAGAATAGATTTATATTTTTTTTTCCATATGGCCCAGCCCTACAAGTATATGTCTCTTTAAATGTGCTTCCCTTTAAACAATTATTGGTTATGCATTTAAACAGGATTTTAATCAATGGATAAACAATAAATGAAAATCTATGAGGTACTTTAACCTCACTTTAACCTTAGATGGCTTTATGGGTCCTGATCCATATCAAGTCCCTCCCTAAATCAAGTCCCTTCCTAAATCAAGTCCCTCCCTAAATGTCCTGACGTCATCAGCCTGCACCTGTGCACTAATGATGAGTGGATTTATGATGACATGTGTTGGTATGTATGAGAATTGGGGAACATACAGCAGGATGGGCAGATTCCTGGCCCATGTAAAGGGCAGAGGCTCTGGCAGAGGACCATATCAAAGTCATCCGTAGCTCAGGCTCCAGCAGCTGCCTTTTACCTCCCACTGTTCTGCCTACAGACATTTCTCAATTTGCATCTAAAACTGTGAACATGTGGTATGAGGAAGCAATTATAGAGACTTTATCTAAAAAAAAAAAAAAAAAAAGCAGCAGATATAACTATTACTAATATGAGTAACATACAATACAGCTTAGGGATGTGCACTTTACCAAATCTTTATTTCAATTATGATTTGGATTTTTCTAATGATCACAAAAACTATGCAATCAAGGAAAATAAATTATTATTTAGTCACATTCTGTTTACAACACCTTACTTTAAAAAAGATGGTTGTTGGTCTACTATATATTTTCAACATAGGCTCATCCTGAAAACATACATTTCTGGAAATCGCAAATTATGTAGCCAGAAGTACAGTCGTGGCCAAAAGTTTTGAGAATTACATAAATATTGGAAATTGGAAAAGTTGCTGCATAAGTTTTTATAATAGCAATTTGCATATACTCCAGAATGTTATGAAGAGTGATCAGATGAATTGCATAGTCCTTCTTTGCCATGCAAATGAACTTAATCCTGAAAAAAACTTTCCACTGCATTTCATTGCTGTCATTAAAGGACCTGCTGAGATCATTTCAGTAATCGTCTTGTTAACTCAGGTGAGAATGTTGACGAGCACAAGGCTGGAGATCATTATGTCAGGCTGATTTGGTTAGAATGGCAGACTTGACATGTTAAAAGGAGGGTGATGCTTAAAATCATTGTTCTTCCATTGTTAATCATGGTGACCTGCAAACAAACGATTGCAGCCATCATTGTGTTGCATAAAAATGGCTTCACAGGCAAGGATATTGTGGCTACTAAGATTGCACCTAAATCAATCATTTATAGGATCATCAAGAACTTCAAGGAAAGAGGTTCAATTCTTGTTAAGAAGGCTTCAGGGCATCCAAGAAAGTCCAGCAAGTGCCAGGATCGTCTCTTAAAGAGGATTCAGCTGCGGGATCGGAGTGCCACCAGTGCAGAGCTTGCTCAGGAATGGCAGCAGGCAGGTGTGAGCGCATCTGCACGCACAGTGAGGCGAAGACTTTTGGAAGATGGCCTGGTGTCAAGAAGGGCAGCAAAGAAGCCACTTCTCTCCAAAAACAACATCAGGGACAGATTGATCTTCTGCAAAAAGTATGGTGAATGGACTGCTGAGGACTGGGGCAAAGTCATATTCTCCGATGAAGCCCCTTTCCGATTGTTTGGGGCATCTGGAAAAAGGCTTGTCCGGAGAAGTAAAGGTGAGCGCTATCAGTCCTGTGTCATGCCAACAGTAAAGCATCCTGAGACCATTCATGTGTGGGGTTGCTTCTCATCCAAGGGAGTGGGCTCACTCACAATTTTGCCCAAAAACACAGCCATGAATAAAGAATGGTACCAAAACACCCTCTAACAGCAACTTCTTCCAACAATCCAACAACAGTTTGGTGAAGAACAATTCATTTTCCAGCACGATGGAGCACCGTGCCATAAGGCAAAAGTGATATCTAAGTGGCTCTGGGACCAAAACGTTGAAATTCTGGGTCCATGGCCTGGAAACTCCCCAGAGCTTAATCCCATTGAGAACTTGTGGTCAATCCTCAAGAGGCAGGGTGGACAAACAAAAACCCACTAATTCTGACAAACTCCAGGAAGTGATTATGAAAGAATGGGTTGCTATCAGTCAGGATTTGGCCCAGAAATTGATTGAGAGCATGCCCAGTCGAATTGCAGAGGTCCTGAAAAAGAAGGGCCAACACTGCAAATACTGACTCTTTGCATAAATGTCATGTAATTGTCGATAAAAGCCTTTGAAACGTATGAAGTGCTTGTAATTATATTTCAGTACATCACAGAAACAACTGAAACAAAGATCTAAAAGCAGTTTAGCAGCAAACTTTGTGAAAACTAATATTTATGTCATTCTCAAAACTTTTGACCACGACTGTACGTATGGCTGCATTTTAAATACATTTTATTTTTAATTTTTTTTACGCTTACCAGCTGATTGTTTACCTCTGTATGGACGGCTTTCCCACTGTTACCAGTTTGTCCAGTTAGCTCGGCATGTACGTCGGCGGACTTGAGACGCAGAGAGGAGTTGACCACAACGATGAGGTTCAAGTTCAGTGAAGAACAGTTCCAGAAAGTGGGTAAGACAAAAATAGAAGCCAAAAATAAAATAAACAAGTCAATCTGTGCTTTTGAAAACACTATTGGTTGGGTTTAGTGAAGGAAGTCAATCGGTCAGTCGACAGCGGCCTCTGGTGGATTTACGCGAGAAGAGCAGGCGCGAATGGCACTCGCGAGAGAAATTTGAGATCTCAAAAAGCATACACAATGGCCCTGGTGGATTCATGAAAACAAAAACTGCAAAAAAAACCAAAAAAAAACGGACCTCCTGGGACATATTTGGCGCTCTCCAGAAATGTATATAACGGTACGTTTTCAGAATGGGTTGTATATTTTTTATTCATGGTGAACAAGAGAATATTTAATTTTAACTTTAAATAAATGTGTTTTGTTTCAATTTTGACCAGAAAAAAAAAAATTTAAGCATGATATTGAAATTGAACGTGTCTAATACGGCTCTATTATTCTATCTATCTAAGTTTTACAAAACGCATTTTTCCTAAAAGATTAAAGTCATCAGCTTTTACCATGATTTCCTGAAGTCACCCATTAAAATGAATGTAAAACAGTTTATATAAAAAGTCTTGTCAGAGATAAGAGATACTGTAAGATATCAAATACTGAAAATGCAGATGTGGTCGGCAATTGTTGTTTTTTTTACATTCACATAATTCCATGTCATATCAAATGTCTAGTAATCACTATCTGCATTTCAACAAGCAAGTAGAACATTTGACCTCCGCGCAATGCAACTATTAAGCAGTTTGATGAACCAAAGAGTTTAATCCACCGGCAAACACTCATGCAACACACCACAGAGCATTACTTCTGCCTCCTCCTGCAAGTGTTAACAGGAAACAGATGGAAAGTGCGAGTCTAAAAGCCTTAAATGAAACGCTTCTTTTTAAATTGCCTTTGATCCATCAGAAACGGAGCAGCAGAAGGTATACTTTTATTTGGTGCATGCTGAAATATCAACATCAAATTAGACGCAATTTTGCGGATGGCAGTTCCATCAAGGTTGTGTAAAGGAGTGCTCGGGATCTGCCCCTTCCAGGAAATCTCCCACCGCCTGCCATATGCATTTACCCTCTAATAGCAAATCAATTTCTCTGGAGGCCTCATTGTGTAATGGATTCTGCCTGAGACGCAACCTCCATTGCCCTCCCTTCCAGTTTTTCCGCTGTCTTCTCCTTTCCACTGCCTCCCTCTCTCTTGGTTTCCAGCCTGTGGTGGGTAATTTGGGGTGTTAATTGCAGTGTGTTATTGGGCCCTGTCAGGTTTGAAAGGAGGCACTGGGAAGCCACTTTAAGATGCCAACTTTCATACGCACATGGAGCTCTCCATGGTGCTGCAATGCTATCTTGTACTTTACACAAATGATATGTCTCAAAGGGATCAGCTTCACTCTTTCTCGCTCTCGGCCAGTGACTGAGCCGCATTAAAGTGCACTAAAACTGAGTTATATCACCAATGTACCAGCAATCACCTGAACCACGGGGAAGACTCGTGCGCTCGATTGCAACTACCGATGACTTGCTGTTAAAAGCGGTGGAGAGGTAGTTTTAAGTGTATTGTACTCTATTCAGGGAACACATTTCTCCCTTTAACAGGTGGAAAGATGGAGCTAAACTTGAGTTTCCAGGTGCACTCTGGGAGATTAAAGGCAGCTGGCGCTTTAGACACTCTGACAGAAATCAGGAGGTGTAACAGTTGAGCGGCACACAGTAGTGGGGAATGGGGAAGATAAGAGCTCTCGAGGCAGATAAATACAGAAGGCTGAGGACAGGAAGAGATTAGAACGGTAGACCTACAGTCCAGTTATTTTTCACCAGAACAGTGCAATGTGATGAGGGTAAATGGCTACGCAGCAGGAGAATTCAGCTGAGAGTACTGTTGAGCTAAATATGGTTACATTTAAGGTCTTTGCGCAGTGAAGTCTGAAGTTTTTGTATGCATTCTTTTCGTATTCATATTCATCTTCATATCACAAACCTAGCACACAGAGTTCAATGCGTATTAATTAATCTGCTGCAAAATAATTCGCAAAACAATATAAAATGTCTTCGAGTTGTGAAGATGATTTTTTTTTCTTCTCCTTGCTTAACAAAAGAAAAAAAGAGAGGAAATATTTGGTCCATCCCATACTTAAATTGGAGAGTTTCACCTTCTTATCAAAGAGCTGCAGGATTCACTCAAAGTTTACTTCAGGATGTCCGTGGCTCAGTTTGATACTTTGATAGTGATACTGGAAGCACATATTAAAAAGAAGACCACCAATTTACGTGAACTAATTGATCCTGAACAGAGACCGGCAATTTGTCTAAGGTATGAACACATACACACACACACACACCCACACCAAACTGTGCCAACAAACTAGCATACAATATACCACAGAACATTTGTATTATATTATATTATATATTACATTAAATACTGTGTCTTTATATTTCATACTTTGCTTATCATAAAGGGCTTTGTGTTGCGAGACCAAGTGGATTAGTTTCTCAGACGCCATTTTTAATTTTGCCTTACACTTGTACGGCGGTCCTGAATTGTCAAAACACCTCTCAAAACGTCTTTTCAGATGTGAACCCCCCCCCCAAAAAAAAAAAAAAACATTCAAATTTTGTCAGTGTGTCAATATGATTGACACAACATGGGGTCGAATTTATTTATTAACTTGCAAAAATTATGAACAAATTTCGGATTCAGTTGTAAATATGATAGAGCTGCACGGTTAACTGCTACAAGATTGTGATCGCTATTCAAGCACACACCAATCTAAATGATTGAAATCTGTGTTTATTAAACCATTGATGATCACAGTTGTATATTTAAACCTGGGCCAGCATGTATTGTTGAAATAGCTTCAGTCTTTAGTCTTTTCAAGCCGTATTACATTGCAAAATGAAAATAAAAAAAATCTAATTAGTTGTTCTAATCAACAATGGTTAACATACAGAGGAACTTGAAATGCCTCCTGCATGATATAAATCGCAAGTGTTTAAGCATTATGGCTTCCTGTAAAACTTACTAATCAGAGATGATGGTGGACAAAACTGCTTCAGAATGTCGGCACTGCTGCATGAAGAAGGCCATTTGAAAGTGGCAATACATCAAGCACGACCACACATCTGAAGTGACGTCCCCCTGGTGTGCAAATGACAGGATCAATAATTGATTTTTTTTTTATAAATTTAATTAAATAGGCCTGAACCAATTTATTATTTTACTGTCAATAAAGTACACTTAGCATATATTAATGTTGTTCACGCAGTTTATTATCCTCTACAAAATATTCACAACTGTTTAGCATGTCCTTCAGAAGAAAAACACTTTTTTGGGGTTTCAGGTTTTCGGCTCAGTAAACAAACTGTGACAGGCACAGTTTGGGTCATGAATACTCATAAATGATACATTATTATTTATAAATTCACAAATTATTTTATTATTTACTTAAAAAAGGAAGCATTTAAAAGGCACAAACAATGGTAGGTAATGGGGATGACACAATATTTAATATAATATTGAATCATTCACTGACCTCTACGGATCAATACGAATATGTACATTATTTTTGGTTTTGCGTTTTAATTTAAAAATTGCATTTTGTATGCGCAATGTCCATTCAGTGAGTGCTAACTTTATGGACGCTTTCACATGTGGAACTTGTGCTCTGCATTAAACCAATCTAAATGCACAAGCACAGTACTGAAACCTGAACACATCACCATGAACACAAACTCAAAGCAGTGTAAACTTAGTTTGAGTATATGTCAAGTCATTCACCCCGTCATTATTACCCTACTTTTGACAGAGGGCAAGCACACTTGGGACCACAAAACGCATACTGTATGCTGCTATACTGGTTTAAACTAATCTCACTTATGCTTTTCTTATTTAAACATTGAGAATCAAATGAACAGATTTGAGAAGTGCACTCATCTGAACAAGTAAATGAATGTTATGACTTGCAAAACAAGCCTTGCTTCTGAATGGACAATTATGTCTATGTCAATATATGTCAATTATGTCTAGTAATTATGTCAGCCCGATTTGACTGTAACTTTCTTAGCGTGCTGTGCTGCATCTGTAGATTGTCTTAAAGTGAAAACATCTTATTTCTTATTTATAAATGTTGCAACTTTAATCATGTTTAACTTTTATTTCACAAGTTCCCACTTACAGATATTGGAGCTTGATAAGACACCCTAACTCATGTCATTCAGGAGTTATAAGAGAAATAGATAGGGGTCTAAGCACAGTGTCTAGCCCAGCCTCAGAACGCTCCCCCCTCGTGATGGAGGGATGCTGAAATCTAGAGATAATGGAGGCAGGACATGCTTGGTTATTTATAGGGGTTTGGTATTATGCTGATTGGATAATAGATTGATTGTAAAGGATGGAAAAGCCTTGTCAAAACAGCTGCACATGCTCCTCCTGAAATTTGACGTGATTGAGACGTTTTAGGCAACCTCAAGTTAAAACAAAATGTGTATCAAATGTCATTTGTGCTGACTGCCATTAGAATTTTAAATACTGGGTTTTAAGCATGAATAGGGTTTAACTGAGTTTTTAATGTGATTTATGTGATGACATTGAATGTATTTGTGTTGCCTGTTCTCTGTGATATGTGTAATGTAACATAGGCTCAATGTAACGCTGATGTGGTTGTGTGGTGAAGCCAAAGATAAATTTCCACTTGTGGACAATAAAGAAAGTAAAGTAGATTTGCTTATAAAACATCACTTAATTTACACAGTGAACTGTATATACAGAAGAGCAGCATGAAATTGGAAAAATTTGACATTGTGATATTTTGTTTTTCTGCGATATATAGTGATATGAATACAAATTCACCAGATGATTTGAATAGCTCTATTTGGAAATAAATCATTCATTAGGATCGACTGGGGTGATTTTCGAAGGGTGTGAATCGTGTATAAAAAAATAATAAACAAACTGCGAGGCAAAATAATTACAGTAGAGCAACAAAAAAGTTAAATAAACAGTGCTTAAGGATTTTCAAACAGTATTCAGCTGTAGAAATTGAATAATCAAATGTAAAATAACACTGAAAATCTTCATTGTATTAGTTCAGTAAAATAATTCCTCATTGAAGTTACAAATGTACTTTTTTGTGCCCGAATGCTTTAAACTATCTTGAAATGCATTTAAAACACATGCAAATGATAAACTTATGGTTATACTTTGCAATGACTCCGCAAATCTCATGTATTCTGATCTATTATAATCCCATCTCAACATTGCATATCCTGCAATGTGACTATTGCGGACACACGCACTGCGATATCGATGCTGAAACAATATATTGTGAAGCCCAAATATACAGCATGCAGTGTTATAATTGATTTTATTATTTAGTTTATTTATACCTAAAAACTACTGCTGAATACTTAAACTTGAAAAACACTGTTTATTTGAATAGTATCTTTGTTATATTGCATTCATTTGTGCTTTTGCTTGTAGATAGATTTTTTTTTTCCTTGATAGAATCCTGTTATTTTTTACTGAGCAAATAATATATCGAACCGTACTGAAACTGTGATCTGAAATCCACAATACAAACTGAACCGTAAGCAATCTGTAGACCATTTTGAGGGATGTAAACAATAACGATGGTCCTAACGTATTTCCTGTTTTACGTTTTTGATTTCCATAGCTTCAAAGAATAAAAAAAAGTAAAAATTTTGATAAATAATCCTATGACAGGTGTTTTAACGTTAAGTTATCATTGAATTGCCTCTTGTTACAGTTATAAAATAGTTTGACAACAAGCAGGAAATTTTCATTGGCCAAAGACATCACCACATTGAAATGGTCTGTACCATTTCTCCACTAATAGGTAACCTTACTTAAATGGACAGTATTTCCACACTAACCACAATTCATTTAGCCCACTGTCATTTCTGCCTTTTATCCAATTTATTTATTTATTCCATTTATACTGTGGTCAGGAAAAACAAACCTTTTTAAAATATCCAGACGAACTCTGCCATTTCAAGAAGTCATTACAGTACAGCCCTGATGTGAACAACAAACAGACATGTGGCCTTTATTCTAAAAGAAACAAGCTTCAATCTCTCAAACTCTTATTTTTATTTCCAATATGACGAAACTCTGTGCAGACATATAATGAGCTGAGCAAAAAACAACAACAACATAAACATGTGCTGTGCATCGGGTCCCGGAGGTCTCCGAAACCCTGTCAGTAAAAACCCACTTCACATTCTCGCTGTCGTCTAGCAGTGCAGCATAACCCTGTTAGAGCTACTTACACTCATTAGAGATACAGGGTGAAGGTCACGAAAACACAAACACACGCACACACACAATAACAAGGTCAGACTCAAGCGTGGGTCTGATTATTAAAAACATTTCAGTCGGGCACATCTGTTACCAGGCAACTGCCAGGATGTGACTGCATTCATGGGTTTAAAAACGAAGACAGACTTTAAGATGGGAGGACACAATAACCTGTGTTCTGTCCATAAAACATCAGCGCTGAGACTAACACTAATGACTGTAGTCGCACAGTTCAAAATATTCTTTTTTCTTTCATCAGTCTTTTGGGCCAAGCGGATATTGCATCATCATTTTTTTAGCTTGAAGGATGCATTTCAAACAGCCTGCGAGGACTGATCGGGATGCCTAGATATGGTCTGTTTTATAATCCCCAGTCTCCTTAATCGGCAATTAAGGAGACAGTTTAGTATTCATATCACTGTGTTTGCTTTGGTTAGGAATGACCTTCCTTAGCATCTGTGTAAGGAGAGAAAGAAGGAGAGAGAGAGGGAAAGAAAGAGCTAAAGAACAACAAGATGCTTTTGCTTTGAGAAAACACTGCAGCTTGGCACCGGGTAAACGCATAGATTTTTGACAAGCAGCAGAAATAGAATAATAAATTCATAAATGAATAAGGAATATTCATAAGGAATGCATAAATGGCAAATATACTGTAAGCAAGTCTTGTCATTTAAAAGTGCCAGTCAGCTTAGTATGTGCACAGTGTGTATCTGAATAAGTACTGTAAGTCGGTGTTGCCAGGTAAAAAGAAAATTAACGAAAGAAAAAACAAAAAAATTTTGTCTTAAAATCCTGTTTTTATTGTATTAGCTCAATATGTTGAATTGCAATGCAATTTTGAATGTGCATATTTTATTATTTCATTTCTATTTTAATCCTCTAAAAAAATTATATTATACATAGATTTTTATTTCTGTATTCAAAACTTTTCATGTAAAAAATGCTCTATATGTAACCTATAATTAGAAATGAAACTGTCACAATGTGATAAGCATCAATGCATAAATTTGACTTTTAGTCAAATATTTACTATTGTCTATTTTTATAGCACTGTCCAATTAATCTAGAATGCCACACACGCACGCACACGCTTTCATGAATTGTGGTGACATTACATTGGTTTCCACTGTTTTTATACTGTACAAACTGTATTTTCTATCAACTCCCTCAATCTTTTTCCCTAAACCCAACCCTTACAGAAAACTGTGTGCCTTTTTACTTGCTGGAAAAAATATAATAATTCTGTATTATTTATAGGCCTTTGGAAAAATGGGGACATGGGCAATGTCCTCATACGTCACCTTCATGTAATGCCTATGTCATACACATTTCATCATTCAAATTACTTTCCTGACATGTCACATGTAGGTGAAACTCCTAAAACTGCCATTTTAGTACATAAAGTACATAAAAAAACTGTCAAAACAATACACATTAGTAAATGAAAGTAGTTTCATTTTTCCTTTTCTAAAGATACACATTATGTCAATCAATCAAAAATAAAATGGTGCAGACAGTTCCTTGAATGTACAGAAATGTGTGGTCCTAGAAACACTGAAATGAGAACATTAATTAATTGTACATGATTTAATTGAGCAAATTCATGATTTCCCCCAAGTTGGCGGCTAAATGAATCAGAATATTCCAATAAGATATTGCAGAGATATTTCACACATTTTAATAGTGGCAACAGGTTTTATAATTAAAGTTATATAATGAAAGAATAAAACAAAAAGAAAGACAAACAGATGGGTAACACATGCGGGACTCCCTTCTAGCTGTTCTAAAGCTCTGGAAAGCACTGTGTTCTCTCTCATGTAATGGATGAATTCAACAGATGTTCAGATTGTTTATATGTCCGCAACTGCAGATCTGTAAAATAAACACTTTAAGGATCATTCTGGATCAGTATCTTAAATATTTCCCCCACCACTGAGAAGATTTGTCTTCATTTATGACCGAAATGATTTCCCACTACTGTCAGACAAGGTATTTCTGCAATTTGTTATCCCTGCAAAACTTTTGACAGAGGATATTTTTTATTGATTATTTTATTCTGTAGTCTATATAATGGAACATTCACCAGGTTGACAGATGTTATAAATGTGTGATTGTCAGCGCAGGCAAGAGCAGTGCATGTCAAGGGCTCTAATTTTGAGCTGGTGCAAAATTTCTTAAATCTTTTATTGTATTTCAATGAAACATGAATGTCATGAATGTGATTTCAAGGACAGTGACACTTTAAGGTGAAGTACGTTTGTCAATGCTAAAATACCTGCTATCAACTTCTGGCTCAACTATAGTGTGATTCAAATAATGAATAAAATAATAAATCATAATAAAACCTCTGGTAACACTTTATAATAATGCTCCATTAGTTCATGTATTTACTAACATTAACGAAGCATCAATAATCTTGTAAAGCATTTATTAATCATAGTTTAACATTTACAAATGCATTATTAAAATCCAAAGGTGTGCTTGTTAACATTAGTTAATGCACCATGAGTTATGAACTTACGTTATTTAACTTGAATAACATTAACTAACATTAACAAAGTTGAATCAACATCGTAATAAACGTATTACTAATAGTTTGTTCATGTTAGTAAATATGGCGGCACGGTGGCTCAGTGTTTAGCAATGTCACCTCACAGCAAGAAGGTCGCTAGTCGAGTTTGAATGTTCTCCCTGTGTTCGCGTGGGGTTCCTCCGGGTGCTTCGGTTTCCACCACAGTCCAAAGACATGCGGTATAGGTGAATTGGGTAAACAACATTGGCTGTAGTGTATGAGTGTGTGTGTGAATGTGAGAGTGTATGGGTGTTTCCCAGTACTGGGTTGCAGCTGGAAGGGCATCAGCTGCGTAAAACACATGCTGGAATAGTTGGCAGTTCATTCCGCTGTGGCAACCCCTGATAAATAAGGGATTAAGCTGAAGGAAAATGAATGAATGTTAGTAAATACATTAACATTAATTAATAGACCATTATTTTAGTGTTACCCAACCTCTTAATTAGTTAACTGTAAAATACTTGTAATTAAACTGTAAAAGTGTACCATTTCTACAAATAAATCTTTGAATCAATTTATGGTAATAATGATTTAATATCTCAATGATTGTCACTATTTAAAAGTGAATTTGGAGAAATCTCATCTGCTATTTTAAATCAATAAATGCAACAGAGTATTTATTGATTTTGTTTTTTGTTTTTTTTACAGTGCAACAGAATATTTTGAGAAAAAAAACAATTGCTAATCCATTTGATGATAGACATTCAGAAATGATACATGCACCTAAACAGCTGTAATAAGCATCTCATATGCAACATAATAGGCCTCTAATTATCTATTCATAACCTGAAATGACGGAGTTTGCATGTTCTCCCCATGTTGGCGTGGGTTTCCTCCGGGTGCTCCGGTTTCCCCCACAGTCCAAAAACATGCAGTATAAGTGAACTGAATAAACTAAATTAGCCGTAGTGTATGAGTGTTTGTGTGAATGAGTGTATGGGCGTTTCTCATTAATGGGTTGTGGCTGGACGGGCATCCGCTGCGTAAAACATATGCTGGAATAGTTGCCGGTTCATTCTGCTATGGCGATCCCTGATAAATAAGGGACTAAGCAGAGGGAAAATGAATGAATGAAACCTGAAATGACCCAAAACCAATAAAAACACAAATGAAACTGACTATTTTCTGGCCACTCTCTATTTAAAACCATAGCTGAGCCCTACACTCTTTAAACACACTCTCAAATCTTTCATCTCAGAGAGTACGTCAAGTGTATATGCTATGTAAACATCACGAGTCCTGAAACCCCTCCAAAACCCAGAGTCTATGAACAGACTAATGAGTACATCTTTTTTTTTTTTTTTTACATAAGACCCCAGAGCCAATATTATTAAGCTCATGCTTCAGGGAAGGCATAAGCGCTTTAGTTAAAGTGATGTGACAAAAAATGAGAAGCCATGAAAACAATTAGTATGCTAATGGTACAGACTCAAACTCCTTAACTTTATGTTGCATGTGCTTGGAAAAACAAATAAATGCCTGTCTTGGGTAGATACTCTGTCCAAACTGCAGCAAAACAGCACAGCTCATAGTGAATATTAACAGAGACACGAGTGGACATCACTGGAGTTGCTAAGGTGATCTGAGTGGGTGTTTAACGTGTTGCCATGTGGCTGCTAGGGTGTTCTGCAGGCTCATTTGCATAATGATGGCCATTATGTTAAGACTATGTTAGGCCACTATGTCTTGAGAGATAGCCTAGCAGCTAGGGTTACCAGTCTTACTTTTCAGTATTCAAATTAGGCCAGTCTACCTTTTTATGACTTAACTGACTTAAAAAAAATAATATTATAACAATTGGTTGCTGTTATTCTGCCATTTTTGAGTGAGTGCATGCAGGTTTTTTTTTAGAAGTTCTGGTTCTGAACGTATTTTTCCCTCCAAAAAATGTCTCATAGGGATTACAAAATTCAAAACAGTACACAAAAGTTACTAGAATGGGTATTCACTGTACTGTACATGCTTTAATAAGGTAATGAATTACAAACTAATGAAGCACAGCAAATGACAACTGAATTCAAACTGATACAGATTTATGAAACTACAGATTTAAAGGTGTTGGTTGTAACTGTAGAAACAATATTTTACATGCGCTTGAACATTAACTCCTTGTTTTTTGGTACTTTTTGGCCTGCCCAAGAATAACATCAGAGCTTTAATTAAAAGTTTTTGAGTCATGCTCACTCGGCACAGATGCATTTAAAAAGTCATAGCTTTAATCTGAATTTTGTAGGACTTGATTGTTTGTTTGTTTGTCTTTTGGGGTGGGGTGGGGGTGGGGGAAGGGGAGAGTTAACTTGCCCATTTGCCCATATGATTAATCCGCAATTTGAACTGATGCCACACCATGTCTTTAACATTCTTATATTTGTCCATCTTTGTCCAAATGAAGTGAATTCGGCATCATACATACATGCACCCGTCTACACTTATTAATTTTGTTTCTAGCTCACGTCCGCACAGACCAGTGTCACAATCTACACTACCAGTCAAAAGTTTAGAAACAGTAAGATTTAATCTTATAATATTATAATGATTTCTGAAGGATCGTGTGAAACTGAAGACTGGAGTAATGATGAAGAAACTTCAGCTTTGAATCACAGAAATAAATTACATTTGAAACTACATTCAATAAGAAAACAGTTATTTAAATTTGTAATAAGGCTTCACAATTATTTAAAACAGTATTTTGGAAGAATTGGCTTCTTTTAAAACATGAACAAATCTTACTGTTTCCAAACTTTTGACTGGTAGTGTAATTTGAATACAGACTCGATTCTGAACTTTTGAGAATTGATTCAGATTCATTAGAGATTTGCGATGCATCGATTAAGCAATTTTTTTTTCTTCCACCAACATTACATACATCAGCACACTACTGACTTTTTGGTTAAATGTCACGCATAATACAACCGAAAGAATGAGCTACAAAAACAGTGACTCTCATCTTAAGAAGCACCACTAAATATTCTTAGCATATTTCTTTTTTTTCCTGTTGACAGCCATGTTGAATTATTTGGATACGGATTTAACAGTAATAAATCTCCAATTAATTAACCATTTAGGTCTTTCCACAACTCTCCTTTTAATTTCTTCCACTTCATCTCTTCGCCTTCCACCGCCTCTCTCTCTCTCTCTCTCTCTCTCTCTTTTCTTTCTTTTTGAGGTAATTGCCTGATCTCTAATTCCACCCAAGGCTCATCTCCCAGACAATCAAGCCTGATCCTTTTCTGTGACCTGGGCGCATACAGAGGCCTGACTCTGAAGTAATCATTTCACCAGGGAGGAGAGATAACCAAACAATCACCATTAACCCTGAGCCTTCGCTGTCTCTCACTATACTTCTTGCTCTCTCAGGAAGAAAAGAGCACTCCAATCACCCTGATTCGGCTAATAAATATCATGCCTCCCCCATGCCGAGCTCCCCTCATTAAAAGCACAGATGTTTGCTCACTGCTTCGAACGGAGGAAGCCTAATATCTCAACTAGAAGGTGCGTGTCCTTTCAGGTTATGTTATTAAATATCGCGGCTTGAGAATCGATATCATGCTATCCGACTGTCAGGCTTCTGAGACTACGCTCTTTTGCAGGGCACAATTAGTAGTGTGTGTGTTAAAGCAGCTTTTTTTATCGGGAGGAAAACCGGCTGATTCACAATGTTTAGCCCTGCAGTGATTCAGTCGGAATAATGGAGCTGCATTTTCCCCTCACCTCTAGGCATGAAAGTCTCACATTTACTCTATATGCACTACAAGGAGACAACAAACTATAATGTGCATGCAGAGAAAGTAGATAGTGGTTTGATCAACACGTTTGGCTGTTGAATAGAGTGCATGGAGACTGAGAGCATCTAATAAGGCCTCGGTATACTTTAAAATTGAAGAACAAACTGAAATGACGTCATTTCAAACAAAATTCGGCCAAAGCGGAGTTCGTTTTGAGTTTGTTTAGGCAGTTCGTTTTTTCTCCTACTGTAAATACCATTGGTCCTTGGAATTTACACAATTGGTGAGCCTGTTCTGCAACCCTGCCTTCTTTAACGTGCGATTGATTTATATCTCGTATCCACAGAGGTCAGTCAGGAAAACAACATCAACAACACCAAGTTAGCAACATGAATAAACTGGAGGGTCAAGTCGCAGAGCTGGTACAGATTTATGCACAACTGTACAATCGCTTGTGGAGAGATTTTAAAGACTCGGAAGGTGTCATAAACTGGATGACGCGCCGCCGCACAACCACATGTCTTTTCTGAGTATGCACATATAGGCAGCGCTATTAGTTGTCTGTCTGTGGCAAATAGAAAACGATGGAAAGATGTCCAATGTGATGTGAAGTCAGATGTTTACAAAACATTCTCTCTCAAACACCATTGTTGTGTTTAGATGGCACATGCAAGTAGATTGACACATTTACAACCCCACCTACTGCAGTGCAAGGGTGTTACAGTGTTTGAAAACAGCATACCATCACTAAACTTTTTCACATTTTTTTTTGCCCTCAAATGAAGAACAAAAAATAACTTTACATGGGCCAGTAAACAATTTTACAGGTATAAAGGGGCCTTTAAGTCTCTGACAGACAGACCTTTGAATGTGGACGTTAAGTGTCGTCCTCAGCTTATTTTGGGCAAGGACCTCAGGCAGGAAAGAGATATCTGGACTATCTAATTTAAACTAGTATAAGTCACTATACTGCCATTGTTTATTGTTGCTATGAGATCTGCAAACATCTTTGCCAACTGTTGAATATATATATATATATATATATATATGGGGTTGGACAATGAAACTGAAATGTCTAGTATTTATTCAAGAGTTCACACTTAGCTGATGACTGATTATAAAGCGAGTTTGGCATGCTGTCCCGGGAGAAACCCCTGAGCTCATAAGATCGTTGAGCCAGGGGCTCCCTCCCGTTTGCAGGGTGAGAGGGGAGTTTGAGCTCAGGTAGGTCTCGAGAACTCCACCCCCTTTGTTTAGAGCTGATGACAGATTATAATTTGCTATGTAGAGATATACTGCTGGTTAAGAGCTTGACTATATTGTTAATTTAGATTGATCAATTCACTTATGACACATGTTTTTTGGACTTTGGGAGGAAACCAGAGAACCCGGGGGAAACCCACGCGAGCACGGGAAGAACATGTAAACTCCGCACAGAAATGACAGCTGGCCTGTTAAGTATTTGAACCAGTGACGTTCCCCAGCGGGAGGGGAACTACAATGCTATGTGGAAACTTCCACTATGGGGATTTCGTCAGAAAGCCAATCATTCTGAAGAGTAATTAAACGGGCCAATGAAATGCCAATGAGTTGGCGGTATCAGCATGCACAGCTGGCAGCAATCATAATCAGCTTGTGAATAAGAATGCCGGCTGTGCCACACAACCACACCTTTTCGCTTTCAGAAGCCTCATGTGCAGTCTGAAAGAGACGTTTTGCTGTCATCCTCCGACTTTGTTCGAGAGAGAGAGAGAGTGAGAGAAAGCTGCCGTCTTCTGAGAGGCTGATTTCTCCCAGTTCCAGCGCGAGCAACAACGCGAGCAGCGGTGGTCGAGCTGGGTTTCTCCTGTCCCTGGGCGTTTCGCTGGACCGGTACTTCAAGAGCGGTGCGTATAAATTTAAGCAAATTTCCTAAAAGAGCAACACGGTCGGGCAGCGCGTCTTTTTAAAGACGTCGCTACGACCGTGCGTTTCTGGATGCGGTGGTTTCCTGTCCACGGATGATGGGCACGAGCACTGTATTGCATGTCTGGGGGACCAGCATGTTAATGCGGTGCTCGCGGGCAGCGCATGCCATCACTGCGATGGCATGTCTGTTGCGCAGCTAAGATCGCAGTTCGCTCTTGCAAAAGGGCGAACCACCCCTGTTGTCCCCCGCAAGTAGCGGTTGGCACTCGGGCAGATCTGAGGGTCACAGTGGGGGTCAATCCGCCGCCCTCGGGCTTGCGGACCTCCCATTCCTCAGCGCGCTCCATCCAAGCTTCGAGTGAGAGAAGCGCACCATCCTTCGGGAGGGTCGCCCTCTCACTCGATGACACCGAGGACCAGATGTCCATCGCTGCATCGGAGGGTGGGCTGTCATTTTCCGATGACAATTCGGACCCGCTTCCTCCCTCATGGGTGGTAAGCGAGGCTCCGGATATGGCATCTGATATGATGGCTGTGCTAACCCGGGCTGCTTCGGCGACGAGGCTGGAGATGGCTTGTCCCCCAGCTTCGCCGCCGGACCGATTAGACGGGTGTTACGTGGAGGATAAGAAGGTGAAACCCTCTAAGCCTCCCGTCCCCTTCTTCCCGGAGGTGCACAGTAAGTTCACGCAGCGCTGAGGGCACCTTTTTCTGCCCGGTCTGTGTGCGCTCCGCCCTCACCTTCCTCGATGACGGAGCAGCCAGGGGGTATGAGGCAAAACCCCAGGTCGAGTGTGCTAGCGCGGTCAATCTTGCCCGTGTGGTGCCCCTTCCTGGCGTGGTTAGCCTCGGCTCCCGTCCAAAGCGTGTAGGTTGTCTGTGTCCCTCAGGGCCAGAGCCTACACTGCTGCGGGCCAGGCTGCTTCCGTTTCGCTTGCTATGGCTAGTGCAAGCGCTGGCCCAGCGGCACGAGGAAGGTTCCGACCCAGGCTTAATGCACTACGCACTGCAACCGACTTTGCTCTAAAAACACCAGGTCGGCTGCGAGTGCCCTGGGAAGGACGATGACCACACTAGTGGTCCAGGAACGCCACCTCTGGCTAAACCTGGCAGATATGCGTGTCGTTGACAAAGTTCGCTTTCTTAACACACCCATATACCAGGCTGGCCTGTTCGGCGACACCGGGGTGAGTTCACCCAGAAATTCACTTCGGTGAAAGAGTAGTCAAGTGCGATTGGCGGGCTCAAAAACCGCTCTCCCCGTCGATTCGTGCACTTTGGCTGCTTCTCGCCGAGGGCGCTCGTCTGTGGCTCCAAAATCTGCTCCGCCGCCCTGTCCGTTCAACTGGTTAAGCGGCAGCGTTGAGCACCTCACAGACGATCACCGCCCCCCGCCTCAGGGCGCCGCTAAGTCCAGTACGGACCGCGAAGCGTCCCTGAGACGGGCCACTCGGAGAAAAGGATGTTTGCTCTTTCCCTGGCGGAGGGCCAGGGACACCCAATATCATTAACAAAAAGGCCGTATGGCTACTAAATTTTTTAAGAGCAATTTTTTCCTCTCTCCGGGTGTGATAGCCCGAACACTGCCAGTATGGGACGCTATGCCTTCCAGCTCGCAGGATCGGTGCTCTTCGCCACAGGCTCTGTGAGTGCCAGAGGACGGGCTCCTTTCTCTCGCACTCCTAGCCGCCCTGCGGGCTCTTGGGATGAAGTTAAGATTAAACCTCTTTACTTCCGCTCTTCCTTGGGACGCATGCCTCCCGGGGTGAGCTCTCCCATCCCGTGCTGCCCCACCGCTGGTGCGTCAGTGATTGCACCGATGATGTCACTCGCGTGGGCTCTGCCAGCCTGGTTAGTGCTGCCCAGCCCGTCGCGATGGCTCATTCGGACAATCAGACTCGGCTATGCGATTCAGTTCGCTAAACGGTCCCCCAAGTTCACGGGCGTGTATTACACCAGGTGTCAGCCCTGTGTCCGCCCCTCTCTTGTGCGAGGAGATTGCCGTCCTCCTGGCAAAGGATGCAATCAAGCCGGTCCCTCCAGCCGAGATGAGGTATGGGCTTTTTAGTCTGTACTTCATCGTACCCTAAAAGAGCAGTGGGTTATGACCAATCCTAGTTCTGCGCATTTTGACCCGCTGCCTTACAAGCAGCCGCTCAGAATGCTCATGCAGAAGCACATCCCCCGGTGCGTCCGTCCTCAGGATTGGTCTGCAGCGATAGACCTGAAGGACACGTACATTCATTTCTCCATTTTCCCACGCCACCGGCTGCGGTTTGCGTGCGAGGGTCGAGCATGATAGTACAAAGTCCTCCCTTTCTGGCTCTCCCTGTCTCCGCGGGTTTTCACGAAGCTCGCGGAGGATGCCCTAATGCCCCTTCGGCTCGCGGGCATCTGCATACTCCATTATCTCGATGACTGGCTTTTTAGCTCACTCGCGGGATCAATTGATTATGTACAGGGACTGGGTGCTCCGGCACCTCGACCTGTTGGGGTTTCGGGTCAACCGAGAAAGGAGTAGGCTCGCCCCTGTGCAGAGCATCTTTTTTCTCGGGTTGGAGCTGGACTTGATCACCATGACGGCGCGCCTCCCTCGAGAGCGCGCTGGGCTGATGCTGACCTGTCTGAGAGAGTTAGAAAGGAAAACTGTGGTCCCACTGATATCATTTCAGAGGCTCCTGGGGCATATGGCATCCGTGGCCGCTTCACGCCGCTCGGGCTGTTCCATATGAGACCGCTTCAGCATTGGCTTCCCGATCAGGTCCCTAGACGCGCATGGCACGCGGGCACGCACCGGGTGACTGTCACTCCGCTGTGGCGCCATGCCCTCAGCCTCTGGATGGACCCTGCATTTCTACAGGCCTGTGTGCCTCTAGAACAAGTGTCCAGGCATGTCGTCGTTTCGACGGATGCTTCCAGTACGCGCTGGGGGGCCGTGTGTTGCGGGCATGCAGCTGCGGGTCCGTGGAAGGAACCCGGTTGCATTGGCATATTAATTGCCTGGAGCTGTTGGCAGTGTATCTCGCGCTGCACTGTTTTTACCGGTGCTAGAGGGGAAACACGTGCTGGTCAGGACGGACAGCACGGCGACGATGGCGTATATCAACCGCACAGGGGGTATCCGCTCTCGCCGCATGTCTCAGCTCGCTCGCCGTCTGCTCCTCCGGAGACATTCGCGGCGGAATCGCTGCGTGCCATTTTTTCCCCCGGGGAACTCAACCGTGCAGCCGATGCGCTCTCACGGCAGTTCACACCCGGGAAAACTGAGACTCCACCCCCGGCTGTCCAGCTGTTATAGGTGCGTTCTGCGCGCTGGCTAACACAGCTGGCCCCTGGGCGTGCGTAAATACGCATTTCTCTCCAGTGAGCCTACTCGCAGATACTGTGTTACGTCAGGGAGGACGAGGACCAGATCTGTTATTGCGCCTCTGGCTCAATCTTATCTGTATTTCAGCTCTCTCCTCGTGACGGCCCCTCCCTGGCATATCCCTTTGAAGAAGCTCCTTCTTCTTTGGAACAGGCACCATCTGGCACCCGCGCCCAGATCTCTGGAATCACGTGTAAGGTCCATAGATGGAGCGTGGAGGACTTAGGTGACTTACCGGTTCGGTGGTTAACACCATCACTCAGGCTAGAGCACCCTCTACGAGGCATGCCTACGCCCTGAAGTGGAGTCTATTCGCTGTGTGGTGTACTTCTCTCCGAGAAGGACCCCGGACATGCCAGATCAGTGTGATGCTTTCCTCCTTCAGCTGGTTGAGCTAAGGCTGTCCCCTTCGCACTGAGGGGTTGGCGTTACGATCATCCCCGCTCTGAGGACGCGGGGATGGCGGCGCGCTGGGAAAGCATCGCCTCATCATCCAGTTCCCAGAGGCGCGAGACGCTGGTTAATTAAATCAATCCTGTCCCCCTCTCATACCCACTTAGGAGAGGTCTGCTCGATCCACTCGACTCAGTATCTTTAAGTTTTCTGTCCAGGTAGACAGCTCTGCTGGTCGCGTTGGCATCGGTCAAGAGGGTCGGGTATCTGGAGGCATTTTCGGTCAGCGAAGTGTGCCAGCAATTTGGGCCGGCCCACTCTCACATTTTCCTGAGACCCCGGCCCACCTAGGTGCCCGAGGTTCCTACAGCGCTTCTTTAGACTATGTAGTGAACCTGCAAGCGCTGCCCACGAAGGAGGCAGACCCAGCCCCTTTCTTTGCTGTGTCCTGTTCGCGCTCGGCGCTTGTGACCGCATTAGAGCTTACGACTCTAAGCAGCTCCTTTCTGTTATGATCGGCAGACGGGAAGTGCCGTATCCATTCTGAGGTTGGCCCACTGGATAGTGGATGCCATCTCCCTCGCTTTTCTATGCCAGGGTGAGCCGCGTACCCCGGGAGTGAGAGCGCGCTCGACTAAGAGTATCGCCTTCTCTTGAGCGTAAGCACGCGGCGCCTCTCTAACAAACATCTGTAGAGCTGCGGGCTGGGCGACACCTAATACATTCGTAAAAATTCTATAATCTTTGAGTGGGCTGATTTTCCTCACGTGTGCTGGATACGCCAGTGAATGAGGAAATTCAGTACGGTGTTGAAACACGCTTGCTTCGCCTTTCTCTCTAACACAGAGATTTGTGCGCTTATTCACTCTGTTCAGTTGAGTTCCCCATTTGGCGAACCCTACAGAGTTCCTCCGAGGCTCCCCAGCATCTGACTCAGCGGAGGAGTCAGGTGCCTGGCCCATTACGTAGTTGGCATGCCCACTTGGTCAGCCCGCGTTCTGGGTATAGGTGCCTGCTATGCGCGATCCCCACTGGCGATCCCCTATGCTTCACTCAGCCACGGTGTAGTTCCTCCTCTTAGGCGGGCCTGTGTCTTCCCTCCCCGCTAACCATCCTTCATATGTGTTCTCCCCCTTTTCAGGGTTAGTCCATATGAAGTGAAGTGAAGTGAAGTGAAGTGTGGCCAAGTATGGTGTCCCATACTTGGAATTTGTGCTCTGCATTTAACCCATCCAAGTGCACACACACAGTTAGTGAACACACACATACCGTGAACACACACCCGGAGCAGTGGGCAGCCATGCTGCGGCGCCCGGGGAGCAGTTGGGGGGAACGGTGCTTTGCTCAAGGGACTCACCTCAGTCGTGGTATTGAGGGTGGTGGAGAGTGCTGGTCATTCACTCCCCCCACCCCCAATTCCCGCTGGTACCGAGTATCGAACCAGCAACCTTCGGATCACGAGTCCAACACTCTAACCACCAGGCCACGACTGCCCCACCCCCCCCATGTCTTCCTGCCACCAGGTCTCCCCATTGGGCAGCAGGTGGCCTCCGCAGCGTCCTCCCTATCGGGACTGCACGCTTCCCAACGTACTGTCGTAATTTAAAATTCCTAGTATCTTAACTAGGTGTATTTTTTACGACTCCCCAAAAAATATAAATAAGCCTTTACGTGCTTCACAGGTAAGTAAGGTAAGTTAGGGCCAGGGGACACGTTGGTGGGCTGCGTCTCTGGTGATGATGGTGCGCTCACACCGGAGCCTGGCAAACCTCTCACCAGCGACGTGGTAAGGTTCAATCACTGTGGCGTTTTCCATAGATTTCCCCATAGTGGAAGTTTCCACATAGCATTGTAGTTCCCCTCCCGCTGGGGAACGTAACGGTTACTAAAGTAACCCTCGTTCCCCGAGGGGGGGAACGGAAATGCTATGTTCCTTCGCCACAGGGATTGCGCCTTAGCTGACAGCTGTAGTTCGGCTTCTTCAGCTAGAAAAGGTGTGGTTGTGTGGCACAGCCGGCATTCTTATTCACAAGCTGATTATGATTGCTGCCAGCTGTGCACGCTGACACCGCCAACTCATTGGCATTTCATTGGCCCGTTTAATTACTCTTCAGAATGATTGGCTTTCTGACGAAATCCCCATAGTGGAAGTTTCCACATAGCATTTCCGTTCCCCCCCTCGGGGAACGAGGGTTACTTTAGTAACCGTTACGTTCTTGCTGTGAGGCAACAGTGCTAACCACTGGACCACCGTGCCACCCTACAGAGGGAAAGGTGGAGGAGTAGGGGTGGAAGAGGGGATTCTTCAAGGTGAAGATAACTATAGTAAGAAACTCTGGTTATTTATATTGAGGTAGGAATCATCTGATTGGTGAATCAGGCGTTAGTTAATGCGGGACCAGCCGTGTTCAATCATAATCACGTGCTCCTCTCGAAATTAGTTTATAATTAAACTTCACTTAGTATGGTGAAGGGCCTCCTTTTGCGGCAAGTATGTATATATATATATATATATGTGACTGTGAAGCTTGGTGTCCGTAAGTGCTGCTGAAGTGAAAATTTATCAGTGGAGGAAAAAAAAAAACTCATTTTGAGAAAACAGCCTTTATAAATATGTATTGTAACTGAAATCTGCAGATACACATTGATTCAGTCCAAGAAAACAATCACTTAATATTGTATTTGGATGTTTTCTTTACATTAGACTGAAAAGAAGAGAAACAATTCATAAAAAGCCAAAAACGCCCAAATCTCCAAATTGAAAGGTGCACGAAAAAGCAATGTTTTGCCTGCAGTGTTTCACTTTAAAATAGAAAACAACCAAGTACAATTTAGAGATGAATAAATCAAAAATCTGATGCAACCCTAAGAGCAAAAAGAAAACACAGTTGTGCTCAAGGGTATGTTATTAACTTGCTACTAATAAATCCAGCTAATCAGACTGAGCTTAGTGTTTTTCAAAAGCTCTACCCATTATGTATGCACAACATTCATTAAATGATGAAAATGTACCGCATGAGGCTAAAGGCACCGTCATACTATACTTTTAAATACTTTTTATATGTTTTCCATTCACCTCCATTCAAAACACATGAATGAGGCAAATAGAAGCATACAGTGTGCATGTAAGTAAATCTGTCATATAAAAGTTCAGGTCTGACAAATTAAACAATAATAGATTTATCTTTCTAAATTATTCAATTCAATTCATCTTTATTTCTATAGCGCTTTTACAATGTAGATTGTGTCAAAGCAGCTTAACATAGAAGATTATAGTGAATTGAAATGGTGTCAGTTCAGTTTTTTAGAGTTTAAGTTCAGTTCAGTTCAGTGTGGTTTAATTTTCACTGCTGAGAGTCCAAACGCTGAAGAACAAATCCATGTAAATTTTGATGTAAATTATCATTTACATTTACAAATTAACATTTACATTTTAAATAATTGAATACTGGGGCTGCACGGTGGCACAGTGGACAGCATGTTCGCCTCACAGCAAGAAGGTCGCAGGTTCAAGCCTCGGCTGGGTCAGTTGGCGTTTCTGTGTGGAGTCTGCATGTTCTCCCCGTGTTGGCTTGGGTTTCCTCCGGGTGCTCCGGTTTCCCCCATAAGTCCAAAAACATGTGGTATAGGTGAATTGGGTATGCTAAAGATTGTCCGTAGTGTATGTGTGTGAATGAGTGTGTATGGATGTTTGCCAGTGATGGGTTGCAGCTGGAAGGGCATCCGCTGCGTAAAACATATGCTGGATAAGTTGGCGGTTCATTCCGCTGTGGCGACCCCAGATTGATAAAGGGACTAAGCCGAAAAGAAAATGAATGAATGAATAATTGAATACTGGTTTAGGTAACACTAAATACTATTGGACTGTTCTAATAATAAAATACTAATATAATATAAAATGAATAATACTAAGAAAATATGTGTACATTTCTTATTACAGGTATCAAATACATTTTATATTATTTAAATATACAAAATTTTACAGTTTAAGTTTTTTTTGTTTTAAAAATAACAATAAAATAATTATGTTATATAATATTGTATTATAATAAATTATAATAGTATACGTGTTGAATTTAATTTTCTTTTCGGCTTAGTCCCTTTATTAATCCAGGGTCACCACAGCGGAATGAACCGCCAACTTATCCAGCAATGGCTGATGCCCTTCCCGCTGCAACCCATCACTGGGAAACACCCATACACTCTTGCATTCACACACATACACTACGGACAATTTAGCTTATTCAATTCACCTGTACCGCATGTCTTTGGACTGTGGGGGAAACTGGAGCACCCGGAGGAAACCCACTTCAACACGGGGAGAACATGCAAACTCCACACAGAAATGCCAACTGTTCCAGCCGAGGCACGAACCAGTGACCTTCTTGCTGTGAGGCGATCGTGCTACCCACTGCGCCCCTGTGAGGCCCTACGCGTTAAATATTATATCAAATGAAAAAATGAACAAATAAAACTATTAAACAGCAGAAAGATCAATATTAAAGGCTAAAGTTGTTCATACTTTTATATGTATAACATTTTTAGATATAAAATATTGCTAGAGGTATTTACATTTTTGTGAAATTATTATTTAACAATTTACATAATTATGTAGTTTATATTAAATATATAATTTAAAGGCATTTTGATCTTTAAGTTTAATCTTTAGATGTGATGGATCTACACATTGAAGCTGTTAGCTAATTTTCGCTTGAGTGTCTCTGGCGTGAGTGGAAAGACTTAAGAGATGACGGGCTGTCATGGTGATGGTCTACTGAGACTGTAGCATTAGCACAACTGACAGACTGAAGAGCCAGAGAGCATAGCTGAAGTGTGTGTGTGTGTGTGTGTGTGTGTGTGCGTATATATAAGAAGTCCTGGAAGGCCTGATAAGGTGTGGTGATACCAGAAATGTGACTCAAACTGTACTTGCCATACAGACTGTGCAACATCACTGACTGCTAATATGAGATCTGGTACATCTTGTACATTCTCTCTCTATCACACACACACGCACGCACACGCACACGCACACGCACACACACACACAAACATATAGAAACACACTAACAAACCCACACTGCGTTCTTCGTAGTGATGCACCAATCTTGATTTTTCATGGCTGATACTGCAAATTTGCTGATTCTGATACTTTTTTTCAGTTTTTTTTTGCTTTTATATAGAAACATATATAGCATATTTATAGTACATAAACAAGGTGCTCATTTGCGTAACCACAGGCTGAACTACTGTATCATCTATTTCAAATTAGAGAAAACCATTGCACTGTAATTGACTTCTTGGTAAGCTCTGCTTCCACACAGTTACTGTTGCTAACTCAAGAGTTACTAACTGTATTACAATACCTATGTTTCCATCCACCTATTCTTATGACTAAATTGATCACCAAAATTATAACTAGATTAATTGTTCACCTAAAGAATGACAATGTGCCTTATCAAAATTAATTTCACACACGCTGTATCCAAAATTGCATACTTCCATACTATATAGTACGTTAGAAACCGTATGCAAGCCGAGTAGTCATCCGAATTCATAGTATTCGAAAAATAGTATGCGAGAAGTACCCGGATGACCTACTACTCTGGCGAGATTCTGAAGTCAGCATCCAATGGACGCTAGCTATACCATGATACCATGCGAGAGAATTCATGAATGGGAATGAAGCGACGCAACTGACGTGAGTAGGTCACGTGATCATGACAAATGGCGCATGTAGTACTTTCGAGTTCCATTCATACTACTCACATTTATATTATTTAGAACGCACTTCTCTAACGGTCGTGTAGTAAATTCAAATTCAAATGTAGTATCTACTGAGTAGGAAGCGATTTCAGATGCAGCAACAGACTTTAAAGAACTGCTGGAATAACAGTGTTTCCCTTAGTTACCAATGTAAACAAAGCAGTTCAGCTGCTGTTTAATATGCCACCATACAGAGATCATCTAAAAAGAAAACACCATCCAAACTTTCATAGATGCTTGATATAACCTCCCACTTTCAATTCAATATTTGGGATGTTCTTCCAGAATGTCATATATCATGAACAGTGAGCTGCTCTGTAAGCCACAGGGCTTCTTTCAATGTCTGTGTACCTCAAATGCAATAAACACCATCATCAGCAATCATACTGGACAACATATTCACCGCGGGTGGAATAATCAAAAAGACAAACAGCACATCAACTGATTTCATTCGAGTCAACCATATTTGAAAAAAACAAATGTGATTTCACTGCACAAATGGGTTTCTTCAAAGGGAGCTTTTGTTTCCAGACTTGTTTTTCAGACCCTGTGAAGAATTTCATGCGGATGTCACAACGGAGTCGGAACATTGGCACAGACGTAATGTTCCTGAGTACGGATGAACCACAACAACAACAACGACGACAACATTAACAACATCAAAAAACAAAAACAACGGGGAAAAACAGACACATTCAGAATGAAGATCACAAACTTGCCAGGTAGTTTGCTGCGGTCACCCCCGGGTATGTTAGATCAAACCGGGTAACCAGCGCAGGCTGCAGGTGAGAAAATACAAAAAGAACGTCACCAGCAAAGTCGACTGCACTCAGGAGGGAAGAGAAAGGCTGAGGAGACAGCAGGAGAGAGGATGAAGACGCAGAAAAACTGCATGAGCCATGAGAAGAAATGAAAAAGATGGTAAGATGAGGCATTGATTTTAAGGTTATGTTTGGCTCTGACACCCTAAGATGACTTTCAGACCCTCAAGACACAACACTGTTTTCAGAAACACTTCAGAAATAGAAATATTAACCTTTGTGAGAATGAAAGCAAAAGTCTTTTTTGTTTGTTTGTTTTTAAGATTCAAACTGATTCAATAATACTATTAGTATAACACTGGATTCAACAACTGTCATTAAAAAATTATACTGTCATTTTTTGTGATGCAAATACCCATAAAAGCCAAATAAATAAATAAATAAATAAATAAATAAATACATAAAATAAAATAAAAATAAAAAAAAATAAATAAATAAATAAAATAAAATTATCCTTTTTATTCAGTAAATTAAGAACATCTGTAAATGTCATGGAGCTTTTGAATGATGTTGAGGAATCTTGCCATCAAAAAAGTTAAGAACTACTTCAGACGGGTTCAGAATTCTGGAGTTTTTAAGTGCTTGATTCCTGGTAATGTATCAACTATTGAAGAAGTACTTTCATAATCATAGCCATAATCATTCTGATTTAAAATCCAACATGTTTCAAACCAAGGCACAATAACAGGAGGTTCTGTAAATGCCTCACTCTGATCATCTGGAACATCCTGTACGAGATAATCATTGAGAGGGCTAAACTGGAGATAAATTATACTGAATATATACTGAATTATACTTTGTATGAAGGGCCAAAAACCAAATATCATTGAGAGCCGTGGGCCGAAGGTAAATATACCAAACCAAATTATATTACATTAAAGTTGCCATGGGTAATTTCCTAATTTATTTCATAATCTTTCAAAATAAATTGAAAACATTACTTTAATTTGTTTTAACTAATGCAGTATAACTTTTGAAATGATAACTTACTGCAATCAAAACATAATCACATTTATAACACAGTGGAGTTCAATGCTGAATACACTAGTCAAGCCGAATCTGCCTTTGACTTGATTTGCTCACCAAAGTCTCTGCATTGTCGGGTGACAGTATGTACATTTAAACCAAATCTGATTAATTTACACCATTTAATTGAAACATTACATTTCTGTTTTTAACAATAAAACAAACAAAGGGTTACATTCAATTTGAATTGATAATCTCTAAATCATCCCCATCATTCTCCCTCTCTTCTAAGATGGGATGGCGGGCCAAATCAAAGGTTACCATGGGCCAACTTTGGCCCATGGGTCCCAGTTTGAGCATCTCTGGCATAGATCCTGACATGCTTTTATATTGGGTGAACTGCATTTAACCTGACACGCCAACTTAAAAATGCAACATTCAAGGTGCAAGAAATTGTGAGATGCAACTAAAAATGCATGTCCGATGTACAGTTGAAGTCAGAATTATTAGTCCTCCTGAATTATTAGCCACCCTGTATATATTTTCCCCCCCAATTTCTGTTTAACGGAAAGATTTTTTTTCCAACACATTTCTAGACATAATAGTTTAAATAACTGATTTATAACAACTGATTTCTTTTATCTTTGTCATAATGACAGAACATAATATTTTATATTTTTCAAGATACTAGTATTCAGCTTAAAGTGCAATTTAATGGCTTAACTAGGTTAATTAGGCAAGTTAAGATAATTAAACAAGCCATTATATAGCAATGGTTTGTTCTGTAGACAATCGAAAAAAATATATTGTTTAAGGCGGCTAATAATATTGACCTTAAAATGGTTTTTAAAAAAATAAAAACTGCTTTTATTCTAGCTGAAGTAAAACAAATAAGACTTTCTCCAGAAGAAAAAAATATTATAGGAAATACTGTGAAAAAATTCACAGGAGGGCTAATAATGGACTTCAACTGTATGTGCATGTAAACCAAGTGCTTAAAAACAGCTTAAAAAGTACTTTCGCTTGTATGCCTCACCTGGCTCTGTGAAAACAGCAAGGAGCAGGTCAGTGTAGATTTTATTTTAGTCCTACTAACAAGTAACATCCTGTATTCAGCTCGACATGGGTTTGCTCTGAGAAATCATGTCTGTAGGACAGAGGTTGTTAGGGGAATGGCTGTTGGCGAAATCTAAAGATTGAGGTCTTAATACACTGTCTACACAAGAGATGACAGTGCAGAATCCTGATGAACCTAATGCTTCAGACGGGCCCATACACTTTGGAATAAAATCATAGACTCGCTCAGATCAAATAAAAGCACAGAGCTTTTGAATCATCTGCAGACAATCAGATGATGCACAGGCTGTTAATGTCTCTCTGGCAGAGAGCGTGACTCCGGCAAGGCCATATCTGATCAGAAAAATAAAATAAAAAAACAGCAACAAAAGCTTATAGTTGTGGGACAAAAAAAAGCATTCTGTATTTGGCTTTTTTATGACTTTTGAACAGGGGATTAAGTGGCACAAATCCAATGTTTTACTTGCATTTTTTAGATAATAAATGTGTGAGAACATTATGATTAATTCAATTAATTAGCTTAAGTAAAAATGTGAGTTTATTAATTACATAATTACTAAAACTTGCATATTGAACAACTTAATTTAAACTATATAAACAATAAAATATATAATTACAAAAAAACAAATGCCTAACTCTTTAAAATTAAAACAGAACTAATTTAAGAACTAATAACTGCAATAATTAGTCTGTGATAACACTGCCATAAACAACTCAATCTATTTAAAAAAACTACACATTATTTTAAGCATTTTTAAATAAATAAATAATAATAATAATTGTTGCTGTTACTGTTATAATAATAATAATAATAATAATAATAATAATTTATTTCTATTATTAGTTCTTAAATTAGTTCTGTTTTAATTTTATTTTTTTTTTTTTTTTTTTTTTTTTTTTTTTTTTTT
>CAIGQV010018202.1:11258576-11279997 GCA_903798115.1 Danio jaintianensis
ACAATACTGCTTAAGGGGGATAATAATATTGGGCGTAAAATGGTTTTAAAAAATAAAAACTGCTCTTATTCTTGCTGAAATAAAACAAATAAGACTTTCTCCAGAAGAAAAAATATTATAGGAAATACTGTGAAAAATTCCTTGCTCTGTTAAATGTCATTTGGGAAATATCTGAAAAATAAATTAAAAAATAAATAAAATTTAAAAATTTTAAAAAAACCCAGGAGGGAGAATCATTTTGACTTCAACTGTATGTAAGATGGTCTTTTTAAAGATGTTTACGCAATTTTTCCTCTCAGTATGAAACACTGCATATCCTCATAGTCTGAAATATTTTCAGTTGTATTATCTGTCTCTAAATGGGCTTCATTAATGGACTGAGATTTTCACTCAGAAGGCCTGTTCTCTGGCTCCAGAACTCTTAGGACATTCCTCATGCTGTTTAAAGATTACAGACTTTACAGTCAAACCGCCTGGAATTTTTCTTTAAAAGGAAAATGGGAATATATTTGCCATCCGCAGCTAATCTGCTTGTTGTTGCAGATGTATAACGAGGAGAACGGGACAAGGAGGCAGTGATAAACAAAACCGAAAATAAAAATGCAAATCCTCTCTCCTGAGGCAAGTTGGTGGATGTGCAAAATGTTATAGGGCTGAGGTGATGGGATAGAGCAGGTTTCATTAAAGTCAAGGAAGAGAAGAGGTCATATTGAATAGGGCTGCACAATATATCGCAAAATCATTGTTATCGTGATAATAGTATATGCAATATACGTATAGCAAACGGGTGATAAATTACATTTATTTTGTTTATCTAAATTTGACCAATCACATGGGGTCTTACTATCTTTAAGCCTGCTCCCCAGTAGTTGCTGTTCTGCTATTGGCTGGAGCAGCCCAAAGGTGAACCCAGAGCTGAAATTAAATACTTATGGTGGGAGAGGAAAATGACAACAGCCAATCAGAGTCAGAATATCTGCTTAGATTTTCACTTATCCATGGTGTTTTAAAGACTAAATGTTTCCACTAGTTTTTTTTTGTTTTGTCTGAATTTGAATTAATTCTGAAAATATATATTTTACCTGTTTATTTTAATATCATTACATAAATAAGTGATTATTTAACAGCAATTTTTTTTTCTAGAGAAAAAATCTTGTATAAATAGCTATATCATAAGAAATATCTTCATATTGCAATACTCACCAACAACATCACATATTTTTTTCCAGTATCGTGCAGCCCTAATATTGAACTGACATCAAAACAAATCGTTACAACATATGCTTTTCTGTGTCTTTCCTGTCATTCAGAATTTCCAAATTTCTTTCAGTGAAGACAGAAGAAATTATTAGTATTTTTGTGTAAGCTTTACAGCAATTCTTAAATATCACCATACAAAACATTTACAAATAAATTACACTAGGACTATCTTGATGACAATACTTGATTAATTAGCAAATTAATCACCACAACCAAACTCCATTACCAAAATAATTAATCGTGGCAGCACTAATTGATAAGATCACATTTCCCAATCAATTAACTTTAATTATAACCATTAGCATTATTCACTTTTTAATTTCACAACGAAATTCAACTTCCACTAAATCCTGAATTTCATTACTAATCATTCTACAAATGCAATGGCTTAAAAAAGACAATGTAGATTCGCTCTCAAAATTATTCAAGCCCCTAGATTAATGTACGTTTTTCAGAATACATATTTGTATTTAATTTTTGTCATTTATTCATACGGCAAACCATAAAATTGTCTTAGGACACATGAGCTGTTACACATAAATTTGCCTTATGGGTAAAGTTGAGTAACAGATATAACCAATTCTAAAGCTCTCTCATAAGAATTCAATACATTAAAACTTGTTGAGACCAAACTGTTTTTTTTTAGATTCATGAATTGCTGGTATGTATTGTAGTAAAAAAAAAAAAAATACAATTTTTTTACACTTTGTTTTTTTTAAATAACAAAAAAAAAAAAAAAAAAAAAAAAAAAAAAGATTTGACCAGAAGAACATCTTCCCCAAAGTCAAACATAGAGGTATGCTGGTTTTGTTATAGGGATGCTTGGGGATTGCTTCTGGAAGTGGAAATCTTTATTGTGTGAAGGACATCTTGAGTTCTTTAAAAAAATATGAGGCCATTTTGGCATGTATAGACAGAAGCTTGAAGATTTACATTTACATTTATTCATTCAGCAGATGCTTTTATCCAAAGCGATTTACATAGATTAGACTGAAAAGCAGGACAATCACCCGAAAGACATTAAATCCAAATCCAATGAAACTTGGTTCAGGACTCATCATAGAATGTTCCTGAGTGGTCTGTTGAGTCTTTCAAATTTCATTTACAATATTTGGCTAAATTTGTGGAATGGAATGGCCACATAAAACCCCACAATCAGTAATCTGGATGTTTTTGAAGTGAGACACGGGCCATAAATTCACACAAGAGATTGCAGAAGCTTTAAAGCACATAAAAGCAACAATTATTTACTGATTATAAAGAGTAAAATATTCTCTATAAATTTAGCTTGTGTAAAATAATTTTATAACAAAGCATAGAGACTTTTTAAATTAACTTTATGTCTGCAGAATCATTCAAATGTATATTAATAAACCTTTTACTATAACTTACTGCCATGGCATGATTGAACTGTTTTCATTCCATTTTGTTCACAGCAGAATAATGTTTTGTAGGTCAAGGGAGTTTTTGATCACAACTGCAATTCTAACAACCACCTCTGGACTTTAATTAGATGTTACTGCTGTGCGAAAATGACCTTCAGCATTTTAATATTTTAATTGAATACTGAAACAGAGTACTTCATTGACTATTGAAGCATCAACATAAAAGTCAGCCTCAGAAAAAAAAAAAAAGTCACATTTTGTGTGTGCGCTTCTGACAGAATCACCACAGCGGCAATGGATGATTCACAGTTCATTAATGATGCTTTAGTACTATACTCTACAAACATATAACAGCCAGGTCACTGCTTACAAAAGGAAATGAACCATTGGAATTTTGCTGAGGCTATACTGACTTCAACCTACTTACATTTGCAGATCTGCCAATCAAAAGCATACAACGTTTTACGCAATTGAGACCTCCTTTGACATCTTTAAGTCAACTGAAACTTACAGAAGGTAAATACTATTACATATTTTCTAAAATAACAGTATTTAATACACAATTAAGATTTTTTTTTTTATTAAATGCTAAAGGCAGTAAATTGAAGTTTTTGTAACCGTAAAAATCTAATGAATGTGTAATATGTAAAAACTGTTTAGCTTATGATTGGTTGACTTTTAATAAACAATTCGGTTTTTAGAGCTGCATACAGTGTTGTTGTACATAGGTGTAAAACACTGTAGTAATAAAAAAGGAGATTGTTAATGTAATGTCTTGTATATTTTATGTGTTATTAAGCTGTTTCACACAACACACACACATACTGGCATTAAATACAATATTACAATAACTGATACATCGCAATATATCACTTTTAATCAAACATGTGCAGCACGATAATATGACGGACGGCTGTAAATGGATCTCACAACTTGGATACCTTCAAAATGTGCTAATATATTTGCAGGAGCACAGATGTGTTTGTGTATGTTATTGTAAACATGCTGTGGGTTTTTCCAGCACACTGTGGACGTAGCGCATGCTCATGTGCCGCTGCGCTAAAGGCTCCTTCTCCACTTCCCTCTCTCTGAGATGAGAGAAGATGGGAATGTGAGGTGGCATGGCTGAAGGCTCTGTGCTGGATTGTGTGGAATCTCCTCACGAATGTGTGCACTGACCCCTTTTCTGCAGCCTAATAAACCCAGAGCTCGTCATCGTCAGCTCACAGGGTTCATTCAGCCTGCAGAACATGGAAGGGTTAACAACAGTTGGCAAGATCTGCCCACTCCTACCTAATTAGCTACTGAGAAAATACCGAACTTGATCCCAGTTAAAATATTGTAACTGATAATCACATACAACTCTGAAATCTGGACTTTACTAGAACTATGTTAAGCTGCTTTGACACAATCTATATTGTGAAAAGCGCTATATAAATAAACATGAATAGAATTGAATTGAATAGAACGATTCAAGACTCAACTTTTCAGAAGTGTCAGTCCACTTGTTTGGTGCATACTGTTTGGATGGCAGTGTTCACATATATTCAAATAAACCATATTAACAACAGAAAAGTCAGGTTTTGAACCAAGCAAGTAAATTATATATAATTCTGTAACTGGCAACATTTTATAACAATGGTCCATTAGTTAATGTATTTACTAACATGAGCAAACAATTAGTAATACATTTATTACTGTATTTATTCATCCTTGTTAATGTTATTCAAGTTAAATAACGTTAGTTCATGTTAACATTAGTTAATGCACCATGAGTTAATAAGCACAGCATTTGATTTTAATAATGTAGTAGTTACTGTTGAAATATGATTAATTAATACTTTACAAGATTATTCATATTAATGAGAAACATTAACTAACATGAACTAATGGGCGATTATTCTTAAGTGTTACCCTGTAAGTTTGCATCAACAAATAATACTTAAACCTTCAAAAAACTCTCAGAGAAGGTTCTAATACCAGACTCATGAATAGCTATTAGGCACATTTAATTTTATGACTGGGACACATCAAGCAGGCACATTTAATCTTAAGACTGGGACACATCAAGCTGATGGTAAACAACTAGCGCTGGCGAAAACCAACTGTGTCGCCTCACCTTGGTTTGCGTCTGGTTCTGTCTAGACCAAAAAGCTGCATGTGAACACACCAGTGACTTGAGAGTGCATGTTCTGTGCTTGTGTGAGAAGACATGTCTTTCCGCAACAGCAGGTGACAGTAATCTGTTTTCCCATTCCACAATAGGAAACCGGAACTTCCGATGTGCAAAGCATTTAGCATTTACATTAGTACAATTTTCACAGTACTTGTAACTCACCACAGAGGCATACGCTCGTGCAAATATGTCTGATAATATTTGAGAAATGTAGCGAAATTACAGCCGGCCTCTTTGTGTTCCTTCTTGACTTTAATTGTTTACTTGCCAAGTCACTTCAGTTTTTTTGTTCTCATGCTCTGAGTTGTTGCTAAATAACTAAATCAGAGCACTCTCTTTAGCCGACAGCTGACATCCATTCTACATGTTGAATTGGGCCAACAAGCTCCGACGTTAATCCGACAAGAGGCGCCGTGTGGAAAACACCAAACCAACTAGCTGGACCATCAGCTTGGTGCCCAGCCTTTATACTCTTTTAAATAGCAAGTCACGGTTAGGGCATTTGGTTGTGAGCCATGCATGTATCCATGAATGGGAACAGCTCTTAGAAGGTACTAAGTATGTCATAGGGGGACTACAGAAGTACATTTCATGACAGCATTTGTGTCTTGCAATATTAAATATTAAATAATAATGTTCTTAGGTTTACTGTAAAGATTTAAAGGTGATTTAGCATTGATTCAAGAAGATAATAATCTGTTGAACATATTTGGAACAGTTGTGAATATTAATGATTCCGTGTGCAACCTATCAGTCTGTGATTTGGCTGCTGCTCATGCAGGCACATGCAAATGTTGAGGGCGGGCTAATGAATAAACCCATGAGCAACACAACAGTCTGCTTTGTGTTCTGATTGGCCTGTTTTTCACCAGGGTTTTAGAGTTGCAGAATTTACATGAGAATGAGGAAACAATGGTCACGATATGGCCACTTCCATGTACAAAACTCTTATTATATGACTATGCCTAGGTATACCCAGATTTTCTTTCTCTCTCTCTATTTTCTTTAGCATCATTTTGGGTTAATTAATGACTGGACACTGCTTACATTCGAAAAACTAATCCTACCCTCCCCTTTTACATTTTTGCTCTCTCATTCTTTCATTCAGACAGAATGTGGATCAAGTGTTACAACTTAATGTACATTCGATGTAAGCTTCAATAAGTCAAGTGATTTAATTGCCATACATCAGGAATATTTGATGATAATAATAATAATAATTTTGAATAATATTTATACTACCACCACTAATATGAACCATTTTAACATTACAATTGTTGCTGCTGCTATTACATTTTCATATTCATTCATTCATTTTCTTTTCGGCTTAGTCCCTTTATTAATCTGGGGTCGCCACAGCGGAATGAACCGCCAATTTATCCAGCATACGTTTTACACAACGGATGCCCTTCCAGCTGCAACCCATCACTGGGAAACATCCATACACACTCATACACTACAGACAATTTAGCTTATACCTATACCACATGTTTTTTGGACTTGTGGGGGAAACCGGAGCACCCGGAGGAAACCCACGCCAACACGGGGAGAACATGCAAACTCCACACAGAAACGCCAACTGACCCAGCCGGGGCTCGAACCAGCGACCTTCTTGCTGTGAGGCAATTGTGCAACCCACTGCGCCACCGTGCTGCCCCTCATTTTTATATTAATATAGTAATTATATTACTATATTAGTAAAGTAAACAGATCTTAATAGGCTGTTTATAGGTATCATTTTTGCAGTTATATAATAATAATAATAATAATAATAATAATAATTAAAGACCTATAAATAAAACATGTACAACATGTAAAATGAGATAAATTTTAGAAAAGGCCATTCATTAAAATTTCTCACATCCATAATTTTAGACATTCAAACCAATAATTTTAACATGTTTAGTAGAGCTATATTATGATGTGTGTTATTAGTGATATGTTGTATTATTACAGATTACTGCACTTATCTGCAGTGTGCATGTGGCCAAAGTGGAAATACTCAGTTTAGTCTAAGTGCATCTCCTCAAAATATTTCACATAAAAAAAACACTAATCTGCACGTTTCCATGGGTTATAAATAAACCCTACAGAGTGACATCTTAATGCCAAGAACAAGTGACAGAATTCCCTCTGCAGCTGCAATTCATTTTACTAACAGAGCTGAATCATCGTATTAGCATGCTCTGCCGTGGACTGCCTCTGTCGTTTGGACTAATTGATTCTGAATGAAGGATTGTACACACTAGCAAACAAACAAACAAATGCAGCAAGTCAACTAAATACAACATTCACTTTGGGATTACAGGTATTTTACAGATGTTTTACTGGATAAATGCCAAATGTAAGCACCTGTTTTCCACAGTCAAGGTTAGAAAATCAATGAATGAACACCAACGGTATAACGCATTAAAACAGATCCACTGCAGGCCAATAATCCACATGTGCAGTATATATACTCCTGACACACTTTAGAATCTGGCTAAACGACAGAATTCCTAGAGCTTGAAAAAGTGCTAATGCATAATCCTGGAAAGAGAAGCTGAAGGGTGGTACAGATGATGGAAGCCTACCTTACATCCAAACATCAGCGACAAGGTGTTGTCATGGCACGCAACCTTACAGTGGCAGAGCATTGGATTGAAACAGTCGGGTTTCCTCACTATAGGAGACATTCCTTCCGCAGCAGGAGCACTGCACTCGTGCTACGAGCACTGATGTTGAGAGAGAGAGCAAGCACGAGACTCTTCACTCCTGGATAAGCAAGAGTCTGCCTAATGCATGAACACACACACTGTCACACGTGCTCCCTGAACACACACACACAGTACTGAGATGCAGTACTCTATCTGTACTCTGGTTTAAGTCAAGCTGAACTGCACAACCTATATACTGCCTATACCTAATTTGATTTGTGCAAGATCTTTCATTTAGGGTGAAATACTATCAGGACATGTTTCTAAAAAATCTGAAAAAAGTCATGTCAAAACAATCACACTGCATAATGTCTTGGTGTGACACTGTTACACTGATTTGAAGTTCAATGTGGAAGTCAAAAATTCCCATATAATATTTTATAATATATTTGTAAGCTTACACTCTTAAAAATAAAGAAACTTTTTGGTTCTTTTGATGAACCGTGATTGCTGGTTCCTTCACTCATACACTACGCTCACACACTCATACACTACCCTCACCTATAGTTTACCCAATTCACCTATAGCGCATGTCATTGGACTGTGAGGGAAACCGGAGCACCCAGAGGAAAGCCAAGCTCCAGGCCCAGCCAGGACTTGAACAAGCAACCTTCTTGCTGTGAGGCGGCAGTGATAGGTTGTTGGGCCTGATCCATGTCAACAGAATTTCTACTATAGCAGAAGTCACACAAATGGTTGGGATTGATAGATGATTGTGTTGGGCCTGACCAATTAGAGAGCCTTTGATGGCATTGTCCACTGTCAAAAGCACCTGTGTAATGGACATGCAAAACTAGACATTGGAGCAGTAAAGAAGGTCATCTGGTCTGATGAGTCCTGTTTTCTTTAATCACATAGATAGCCATGTACATGTCAAAAATGTGTGGTACTTATTGTAACTTATTGGTGTAAGTAGCCTTTTCAGCAGGATTTATGCACACATGCTTTGAAGAAACTCCCTGGATTACAATCCCACCAATCATCTGTGGGGTGTTCTGGACCAACATGTCCAATCTAAGATAGTGCCACCCCCACCCCCTTTAGGACTTGAAGAATCTGCTGCTAACATTCTGGTGCCAGAAACCGAGGACACCATAGGGGTCTTGTAGAGTTAATTTTGATGCTCTTTGGGCAGCATGCACAGGTCTAGCAGTCATTAGCACACAGACATAATATTTTGTATCATCAGTTTATATCTTACAATTTTATTATACCCATAAATTAAAAGATAAAAATGCATTTGTTTACATCTTGCAAAATGAGAATATGCGAATACAGATTTCCATAGTTTTTAACTGTATTTTTGATCAAATTAATATTGCATTGGTCAAATTAAAAGACCACTTTTAGATCCATTTTTTCTGACTACAAACTTTTAAGCAGAGACATTTTGAACAACGTGCTGCAGACCGGCATTCACAATTACAACAAATGCAATACAGTTCAACTCTGCCAAGCCAAGGATGTATATTAAGATCAAGTCAGATCACAGTAGCAGACGCGCTAGCCGACAAATTACCACAACAACTTGAAGAGATGAGAGAAGTGTTTACAAGCCAGTTAAGCAAACAGCCAAAGCCAGTGTGTGGAATGGCATTATGCCTGAGTGTGTGCGTGCGTGCGTGCGTGCGTGCTCCAGAAGAAAAACAGAAGTGTCTGGGGTGGTTGAAATCACACTGAAGGTGAAGAATTGCTTAATCTCTTAGTGAGTGAATGCATGCAGTAAACAATGATCAACATGTGGCATGGGGAATTTATAAGGGAAGACAGACAATGAGTCAAAAATCATCAGAATGAGAGGATATTTTAATCAAAACCAATACATGAAATGTGACTTCATGTAGCACACAAACCACTTACTTAATTATTAATTAACATATTTAAGTAACTCTGTCCACAGCTACACTCTTAAAAAGAAAGGTTTCAAAATTATTATTATTTTGGGTATATAAATATAAAACAAAATCTGATCAAACATTAATTCAGCAATTCAAATTAACAGACATTTATGTTCATAAACACAAAACTAGTATGCTATTGGTTGTTTGTGTTAATTCAGAATTTACAGAAATGAGTGTACAATGTAAAAATCTAAGAAAATATGTATATTTTTTGGAAGTTGTAAGAAATGATTTTTAAAGCACATTTTACAAGAAAGTACTATTAGAAAGTACTATAAAGTCTTTCTACTTCAAACTACACACAAAAAAAGCTGAAATTCTGAGGAAAAAAAGTCAAATTTTTAAAGCTAAAAATTGTGAGAACTGAGAAAAAAAGTCAGGATTGTGTAAGTATTATTATTAATGTTGTTATTATTATTAATAACATTCTTATGATTCAGTTCCTTAAGATTTTTGGAGTACATTTTGCAAGCAAATACAAAAGCCAGTGTATCCATTTCAAAATTCCACATTTAACTCAATTAGATATTGGCCATTTCATTGCAATTACTGTAAACAAACAAAAAAAATACTAGCAACTTATGAGTGAAAATAATTTCCTCACTATTTTCTGTCCCCAGTGTATATAAGTGTGTTAATGTGTGATGAGCAACAGAAGGGGGTCTGGCTCTCCCCGAGCTGTAGGAAGCTAATATAAGATCTTGTGTGTTTATGCCAGTACACCTGTGTGCCAAACAAACCTGAAGAAACACTTCGAAAAATACCAATGTATAAAAACCTACCTCAAACGTGTGATCACAACTAAGAGAGACGAGGTTTATACTGTTCAAATAGAGAGTGCATCTAATTAACATGAATTCATAGTCAAACACACATGCGGCACACAGTGAGTGGATGCGCAGAGAAGCCCTGGGCCTTTGAGAGGTACAGAGAACACACTGGCCTGCGCCTGTACGAGTGCAGTGTGTGTTGTGTGCTCATGCGTGAACTGCTTTACGTGATGGGCAATGGTGCCTTAGGAAGGAACACACACATGCATACACACACGCACACATATATACAGTGCCCAGCATAAATTAATACTTTTTAGGATGCTACACAATATGATATTTGTGTATACACTGTACATTACATTAGTCGAGCAAAGTAACTTAAGATCAAGGTGCAAAAATGTGTACTTACATGTATTATCTTTCTGTTCCTAAAGATGTTAGAAGACAAAGCTCTTATTTTAATGCATTTAACTGTTTAATAAAACTGTTTTGTTTAAATACACCTAAATATATTGTCTATATTCATTGAGCAATTGATAAAACATAATAATAATCATTTTCAAAGAGGATGTACTCATTTATGCTGTGCACTGTGTGTGTGTGCTTGTTTTTAAATCTCAGTGGGGACTTAAACCTGAATGCACAGAGTCTCTGTTAGGACCAGAATTGAGGTCCAATGGGTAAACATGCTCAAAATCATTCATTCATTCATTTTCCTTCGGCTTAGTCCCTTTATTCAATCAGGGGTCGCCACAGCGGAATGAACCACCAACTTATCCAGCATATGTTTTACACAGCGGATGCCTTTCCAGCTGCAACCCAGTACTGGGAAAGACCTATAAACACTCATGTTCACACACATACACTACGGACAATTTAGTTTATCCAATTCACTTTTACCGCATGTCTTTGGACTGTGGGGGAAACCGGAGCACCCAGAGGAAACCCACGCGAACAGGGGGAGAACATGCAAACTCCACACAGAAATGACAACTGGCCCAGTCGGGACTCGAACCAGCGACCTTCTTGCTGTGAGGCGACAGTGCTACCCACTGAGCCACTGTGGCGCCACATGCTTAAAATCACACCGAATTAATAATAATAAAAATTTAAAAAATGTAAAAATGCAGATTGTTTTATTGTGAGGGTTTGGTTTAGCGGTAGGATTGGGGCAAGAGGATAGAATATATGGTTTGTATAGTAGAAACACGCCATTACGTCTATGAGAGTCCCCACCGGGATATAAAAACAAGTCTGTCTGTGTTTGTGCGTGTGCAGAAAAAACATGCAAAAAAATTTATAAAATAGAATATGGAAAGAATAAATTAATAATATTATATATGATATATTACTATATATGATATATATTAATTTAATTATATATGAAATAAACTACATTAAAATTCCTCATTCAAACTAAATATGCAGTGGTACTTTATTAGCAAAATTACAATTATTATTTTTTCAATTCTGATTAAATGCAGCACGTGCATTTATGTAGACACAACTGCAGAAAACCTATAGCTAAATGAATGTTTAAATAACCCATTTAAAATAAAGAGTCAAGAAATTAATGAAATGGTTTGAAATGATAAATATAAAACTGCTAATATTTATTATGAAACATATATTCAAATTGCAGCACCACTAATATTTAATGCTGCGTTTCACTTGTACTCAATAATCACAACTGAAACTTAAGATGTTTTGCCAAAAATTGCTTTCCTGAATCTATATGTATACTTTATGTATACTGTACGACTTGGGCTCTATATTACACTGAAAAATTAAAGCATTAACAAATTACTTATTTGTTTTAAATGACTTACATCAGAACTTACAAAATGAGTTGAAACAACACAATTCTTAAGATTTTTATTTGGACAACCTAATTGTTTTATGTTCAATCCACTTAAATTTGTAAAAACGATTAAGTTAACTTTAACCCAGCATTTGTTACAGTGTATCCCTTGAAATTGCAGTACTAAAACTTAAACAGAGCCATCATTGCACTGAGCCCATGTTAAATGCAATATAAGGTCATTCTATTTTAGGAATCTACTCAACTGTGCCTGACATTCGCAGACTGTGATGTGAACTGACGGCACGATAAATGGTCAGAAAGTGAATCGTCGTTCGCATGGCTGACACGAGGAAGCGAAATCTGGCTTTGGTCAACAAAATATTACTCACTGTTTAAACCAATCCATCTGTGTGCTGATCTTTTTATATTTCCTTCAATAACAAGCTCCTGATTCAGCGGAACACACAGAACAGTATGGATTAATGTAATTACAGATATAGGGTTTGGGTCCTCATGTTAAGTTAGGGCCAATTACAATATCAATGCTGTCGTGATGAAATGTGGCACGATGCTTAATTAACAATAAACACAGTTACATTAGTCATAAAAGGAGTTTGATAGTCTTATTGAAACCAAGTAGAAGAGGGTAGAAAGTGCAAAGTGGGATGGGTAAGAGCTCATGTTGTCCAGCAGAGGGCACATTCGCATAGAGCTTCAGTGTAGAGAGAGGCTGATGGATTGCAGTTGGTCTGATAATGAAATATTAGCAAAACTACACATTGAAGTCTACTTAAAAGCTTATTATTGGTAAGAGTAGAAGAGTCATTTTTGTGAGAGAAGCTCAACCAAAGTGGAGTACAATTTAAAAGTCAATTATAAATGGATTATGTGTTTCAGGTATATATATATATATATATATACATACACATACATATATACACATATACATATATACACACACACATATATATATACACACATATATATTTTAAATTCATATTTTTAATAGGATGCTTTACAATATTATATTTGTGCATATACATTAGATTAGTTAGTACTGAAGCCAAATATGGAGCTTATCTAACAAAATAACTTACAATAACGGTCCAAAAACTAGTACACCCAAATTTATGTTATAGAAAAATATTAAATACAAATAAATTTAAAAAAAGGAAAAATCAAGAGAAGCAAATTTTTTTTTTGAAATTTTGTAGGTTATAATAAGGGATTATCATATATAAATGGAAAAAATAATGCAATATTGTGCTTGAATTTAATTGTATTATCTTTCAATTTCTAAATATGTTTGGTGACTAAAACATTATTTTAATAAATATATATGTTTAATAAATCTGTTTTGTTTAAATGCACCAAAATACATTGCCTATATTCACTGAGAAATGGATAAAAATATTTATTTTCAAAACGGGGTATACTCAATTATGCTGAGCACTGTATATACCATAATACAAACAAACACACACACACACACACACACACACACACACACACACACACACACACACACACACACACACACACACACACACACACACACACACACACGAGCATCATAAAAAATTTATCATCAATAACAGTTTATTTCTGAACCAAAACTTTTTTTTAATGAACTTGCTTCAAAAGTTATGGATTCGCTTCAGTTTATAAATTATGTATCAACGAGTGGTGTACACACATACAAAACTTTTAAAAAAAGAAAACAACTAAATGTTGAAGGCCATTTACGAGGCTAGGTCACTTTGTAAAGAAATATTATGCGCCTACACACACAAAGTCCTGTAGTCCACTATGATTTAGTTTGTCAAGTTCTCCTGCATGCCTATAGGCAGAGTATGTAATAGAATTGCATATACTGTACAAACTTGCACCCTGAAACCACAGTTCAAAAGTTTATTTTCAGGCCCTTAAATGCCATTGCTCTGCCAAAAAAAATGGCCAAATTGCATAATGAAAAGATTTTTTAAAAATTTATAAAAATGGTATTATATAAATGTCCCTCATGCAGAAAGACCCAGTACATTGTACCTTAATGAAACTATTACCAAATTAAGAAATTGGCTGATTTAATATAAAAAAATTAAGCTGAAGTTCACCTAAAATGATCCGTCTGCTCATTACTGCACTTATGTTTGCAGAAAAGTAAATAGCACCTCAAGCCTGTAGCACAGTAATATGTCTAGTAGGCCTGTTTTCATTTCTGCATCCGAATGAAGCCTACCTGCAGCAAAACCCCATCATCCAGCTGACATTAATATTTCAGCATGCCTTCAGAGCATGAGAAGATCCAGTCTGGCCTCAAACTGTGCCACATTACAGTAATACAGTAAAGCATCAGCACTCTGTGGCGCAGGCTGGGATGGATTTACCTCTTTCTCTATGTGTCATTTGCTTTGGCCTGCAGCAAAACACAAGAAGAAGCCATTGCATCCTGTCAATAACATTAAGGGGTAGAAGCTAAAGGTTGTCAATGCAAATCTGTCATGACGCACTTATGATGGACTTTAAGAGTGTAGATCAATACTACAGTTTATGGAGAACCCTTGAGCTTGTAATCCTCAGTTGGTAATAAAATCTCTTTTTCTCAACATGCTTTTACACAGCCAATATCTCATTCTGGTCCAAATTTTGCACCCAAATGCAAAGACAAATAAAATATAACTTAAATATGCCAACAATTACCCACTCCTAGTATTGGACATGGTTTTAGGGCCTTAGTTAGGAGTTTCATACATACACTTCCCAGCCACGTTATGTATACTGTTTGTTAAAAGGCAACTGATCTATTGATGCGATCTATTAGTCCAATCAAAAGGCAGCAAATGGTATGGTCAAGATAATCTGCTCAAACCAAGCATCAGAATAAGAAAAAAAGGTAATTTTTGTGACTTTGGATGTGTCATGGTCGCTGGTGCTAGACTGTGATTTTCACACACAACCAATCCTAGAGTTTGGTATAAAAAATAAAAAAAGTCAGAAGCAGTTATGTGGACAAAAATGCCTCATTGCTAGAGGCCAGATGAAAATATTCATACTGGATCAAACTGATAGAAAGGCAGCTGTAACTTAAATAACTAGAAGAAAAGCATTTCTTTGAAAATGAAAAATCAAAAACTTGAAGCAGAAAACCATAACTCCACTGCTGACAGTGAAGAACAGAAAACTTCTGATAAAATTCACACAGGTTCACCAAAATTGACATAATAGGTCTTTTCACACTTCCTGGTTCCGGTAAGCGAAACAGTGTATCACAACATCCGGTTCCAATGCAACGGAGTAAAGAAAGAATGGCAGAGTTGTCTCGTTGCTGTTATTGCAGCGTTCCCGGCTGCTCCAACTCAAAAAAATTACACCCTTACCTCAGTTTCCACGATTTCCCGAAAGACGAAGGACAGAGGGAATCATGGGTGAAATTAATTAGACGGGATGAATGTCCTTCGTTTCAAGTTATATGCGGGAGTACGTTCATGTACAGTATGCACTTCAAAGCGGAGATCATTATGTTTTACCAAATATTGGTGGTCTTAGTTTTATTTTGATGTGTAATTATAATACAGACAAAATTCCAGTCAAGTTATCTGCCTTCCACAAACAAGTGCTCCTATCATGGTCATTGATATATAAGCATAATTTCTCCCCACATCGCTATTTCATTTGGAATAATAGACAATTTATATAAACGCAAATCTCTCTTTTTTAAAATTGGTTTGACAACAAAATTTATTTGGTTAGTCAGTTATATAATAAAGACTGTGTACTCTTTTTCTAAAATGAATTCCTTTCTCATTAAAAAATCTCAATAACCCAAGCAAGTTTTCAACTGTCATTGGTTCAATTCCTACAGAGACCCATATGCTATTTAGAGGTGAGATTGATTAAATTGTATTTTTGTAATGAATATGAGGAGACGGTTTTACACTTATTTTGGCGTTGTAAACCTTACAAGCATTAAGCAACCTGTAATTTATGTAATAATTAAAATGCTGTTTTATTTAGGCTGTTTTATTTAGTCAGTTTTACACATTCAGCAAGCGAACAACGTCTTCTTGTCAAAATTATGGCAAAATTGACTGTGAGGTTGTCATCCGATGTCCTGAGGCTGTCATGTTTCTGCGACTGCTAGCGAAACCGGAAAAAGCGATACATTGCTTCGAAGGGCGCTTCCGGTGTACAATTCCGCTGTGATAAAGGTCTATTACAAGGTTTAAAAGTTTGCCTGGACTGATGAGTCTTAGGATACACTTGCATGAGAACGAGGTAGCCAAAAACAGATTTTTTTCCCCTTGCGTTTTAAAAAAAACATTACACAACAAACTTTTCAAAACTATTTTTTTGTATCACGTATGCCAGGCTAGTATTTAGCACGTCTCTGCTGTTGGATGTACTGAGAAGTAAATCCACACTTTGGCAGAATAGTGTTGTTGTTTCTCAGATGTTTACTGACGCTTTATCCTCAATGTCGTGTGGTTTTGTTTGTGCTTGCCTTTAATCTAAGCCTTCATAAACATGTACTATGCACACGCATAACATCATCGTTTTCAAAGATTTTCATTTTTGGGTGACTACAGACACAAAAATGACACCGTTTTCAAACACGTGTTGTGATTTATGCGTTTTCAGTCACAAAAATATATTTGTAACTTTCATCAGCACTAGTGGATTTTCCTGCAGAGTTCAGATCATCCTGACTGTCAAATTCCAGCTGCAAGGTCTGAATGATGAAGAGCATTTTGACTTGAATGTTGTGGAAAATCACTCCCAGGGCTCTCTGTGGACAGAACACATATGCTGCAGTCGACTCTGCAGATAGTAGGAGCAGACAGTGGAGCCAGAGGCTTAGCTGCCATTGGACTCAAGATCGGGAGCAGACTAAACATTAATTAGAAGTTTGATAGGTTTATGCAGGCCGTTTAATTACAGTGGTAAAGAACAATTAGATCTGAGCTCTCAGACATCTCTCAGGAGCTACATAAAAGAAAGAGCTAGAAACTTCAAGTGACTCAGACTACACTACAGTGTCCTGCATTTGACTTTATCTAATTGAATTTTCATCCGTTTAGTTTTTTTCATTATTGGGCTCAATTGGCTTTTCACATATCAAACCATAAACCACTGCACCAAATCCAGGGGACATAGGGATACATGAGGGTTAAAAGTGGTATAAGATCTAGCTTTAAAAAGGCAATTAGTGCAGCATGAAAATCTTTGTGAGTGATAGAGAAGACAAAAAAAAAATCTATTTTCATTTTCTTTAGAACATGTGTTGATTTTCAACCACACTGTGTAGAATGCCACTCAAGATAACAACCTCATTATGCAATCACGCATTTGTTGAACAAACATAACAAATTGTGGATAAAGCCTTTACACTGACACTCCTGGATAGCTCTACCAAAGGAATGAACAACAACAAGCTGGAAAAATGTAGTGACAAATTTTACGCACAACGGATTAGAGTCAAGATATGGATTTTGTATTTAGAACTAATGCTAAAAATACTCTGGTTTACACATTGTAAATGTAGCTTTGGGTTACATAAAACCTGCAGCGTGGGTTTACTCACACAACATGGAAAACCTAATTAAGATTCCCATGCAGAATCTCCCGTTCCTCCAAAACCGCCCATAGCACTTGGCTAATTACCCTATTAATCATGGCAATGCTGTTAGTAATCTCACCTAGCGATGTGCAATTATGCCCAATAAAACAGGAATGTAGAGACAACTCTTTGGCACATCACTTTAGGCTGACCTGGGGTGGGAATGTGTTCCAGGTTCAATGGCCTACACATTGAGCAATCAAAAGAAAATAAATAAACAATGAAATGGAATGGAAAAATATCAAAACCCAATTCAAAATGTAACTAAACACTACATTAACAAATACTAGGATATACTCTTTCAACATATAAATAATCTGACTGTACTGGTGGCGTAATGGGCTAAGAATTACTACAAATGCCTTCTTACTATACCTCTTTTCAACAAGAATCATTTATACACTTGAGCCAATGTCTGTTCTTTGTCCTTTTTCAGCCAGGCGAACTGGTCGCATGTTTCCACAGACTGGGGAACAATTGATGAGATAAAGCAGCTATGTGTTGTTTATGTGAATATAACAAGTCTAAAAACAAACACTGTATATCCCAATGTTTCTGCAAGCAGTTTGCCACATCTGTTTTAATGTTCACAGTACCAGGTGTGATTCTAGCACCAGCCATTTACATAAAAAGCTGGTACTTTTTTTGTTTTTTGTTATTTTTTAAGATAAATTGGAATTGAAGCCTCTGTATTAACTATTAACTTGCTCTCTTGTATGGCGGTCACTCTCTCGACCACAGTTGTACATTATTTAGACATAGAGAGTAATATAGTGCAAAGTTATTACATTGCTCAAGGGGGCTTTCATAGAGAGCGTCAGCATTTCTCGGCTCCCCGTTCCATGGCTCCATTTAAGACAAGCAATAGCCAGAATTGAACCAATCTTTCCGGCCTAATCTTTCTGCAGTGGAAATGCATGGAACAGTCCAAAAACATAACTAAAAACCAGAAACATGCTGATGTAAATAGCTTAACTGCAACATCTTTTCTTCTTTTTAGTTTGTTTACTATTGATGCCACAAACTGCATTAACTATTCTTTAACTAGTTTTGAACCCCAAATTTTCCTTCTTTGTTGGTCTATTTAAGCAGCAAAACTTGATCAAAACAATCTCAAAACAAATTTAGCTACTCGGTAGAGAGCTCCAGAACTCCAGTTGAGTTGGGTTTAATTTTGTTCTGCCTTGTGGCAGAATCGAGGTTGCATGCTAACCGTAACGAGTAATCTAGTTCTTAGGAGGCCATCGGCAGCTAAAGGGCACACAGCATGAGCCTACCATCCCTCCCAGTGTCTCTCCATACCTGTGATTTTAAAATAGAAGCACAATTTCACAAAATATAATTAACAAACAACACATGAGCTCGATGACCACAGTTTTTAGAACAGTGAAATTGCTGACACTGAGAGAACAAACATACTGGCTCCAAAACATCCTCCTATCTAGGTACACACCTCCTCGTTTCCTGTCACCTGTCTGAAGGCCTTCAAGGCTGGAAGAAGCGCACAGTAAGAGGAAAAACTCAACTAAAGTGCTTACTGCACATTTCCTTCTGGGGGTCACAAACCCTCCCCATAATCAGCATCTATGTCAATTAGTCCTGACAGTGATGTGTCAATAATTTAGTCATTAGAAATCATCAAGAGCGGGGGTGAATGGAGAACAGTGAGTCCTAAGAAGAAAAGGCAAATGGTTTTTGAGGAGATGTGTGCTATCAGATTTCACCTGGTAGATGAGAAAACAGGCAAATCGAGCCATATTGGGTAATTGAGCCATATCTAGGAACCTGAATATCACAGAGTTTGAATTGGCTATTTTAACTGTAAGCAACAAACTAGCAACCACCTAAAAACACTAGCAACTACCCAGAACACATACACCAACTCACAACATCACAGAGTTGTGACAATCCAGGAAATATTATCCGTGTGAACCGGAATCACTGCAGACTTTTATTTCACTATGTTGATATACTTACAAATGAAAAGAAATATAGCAAACTAACGGTAAGACGGCCGTGGCTAAGAATATTGTGACTGAAGCCATCAAACTGATCCCAACAGAGAAAGACCACCACTTCAAATGCAGAAGCAAATGCTCAGATTTTGATTGAAGATCATCAAAACAAACTTTTTTCAGTGGATAAACTTGCACAGATTAATTATTCACCTAAAGAATAACAATGTGCACTAGCAAAATAAGCAACGTTTCACATGGACTTTAAGTATTTAACACCAACCCAAATTAAACACATTCAAAACAACCAATCAAGGTTGATAGACAACCAGGCAAATCAGTCAAGGTTGATAGAGCTAGATGGAGCAGAACTTTGCAGGATGTTGGTTAGATCAAACTATTCTAATCTGATGAGCATATAAAAGTGGGGAAGACCGTTTCGAAAATATGCACTACATAATACTTGTGTGTATGTGTGCATGTCACTGATCTACAGAAACAGACCCTGCATCTGTTAGCTGCTCATGTTTACCACTCTAACAAGGCACAGTAAAGGGGGTAACATGAGCACTCTGTCTCTCGCACACACTCACATAGAGAGTCTAGGTCCAAATAGCAGTGTAGCCAGGCCGAAACTCGAGAGGTCGTGCGAACAATGGTGTTATTCTGAGGGGAGCAGATGAGATGGCAGACGGATGAAGGATGTAGTCAGAGATCCTGATTGGAGCTGATCAACAGAGACCGTGTGAACACAGACTGGGAACATGTTCAACTCACATAATCTCTATTCATTCCAGCTCCTTTTCTGCCCTTTATCTTTCTTTGTGTCTTGTTTTTATTGTCTCACTCTGTCCCAACATAAACTTGTGGAGGCGTCCGGGTAAGTAAGTTTACCTCAGGGCTCAGTGCTGAGCCCCCTTATTTTCTTCTATAAACTTCTTCTGCAATATTATAAAAGTGTGTGTGCACCCTTGGGTGCAAGTGTCATCACAGACAGCTGAAGCAAACAAGCGTCATGTACTGGGGGATTTGATCTGACCACAAAAGCCCGCCTCTACACGTCAGCTTCAAACACACACATACACAGGCTGAGCACACAGCCACATGCTTGCTGGGAAGCCTGCCCAATACTGTAGTGAAATGCAGCATAAAAGTGCACACATTAGTCAAGCAGAATGCTAAGAGCGTAAGTAGCATAGCTAATCATAAAATCAAAACAAGAATGATGATAGAACAGAAGAGAAAGAGCAGGATGATATCAAGTGCTTATTATTCATCTCTCCGGAAGAGGAAAGAGAAAGTGAAAAGGAAATAGAAAGAGTGTGTGACTGACAAGAGTTAAAACAAGAAAATGACAAAAGCAACTACAAAGACAGAGAAAACACATTCATTTGGGGTGAGTCACTTTGCTGCAGAGTTTCTTACGACAGACTGAAAACCACGTTCTACAACAGTTTGCAATGCCAACTTACAGTGTTTACGACACTGACAACTAGAGCATCGAAATAACACTTAATCACTTCAGCTTTACAGTCCACCTCCTCTCCACACTTGACGTGATGTATAAAGTCTTTTCTGCTTACCTCTGAGCTCCTCACTTTCTGTTTCTGCATGCTTCTCTGAGTGTGTGTGTGTGTGTGTGCGTGTGTAGGTGTGTGTGTGTATGTGTATGCGTGTGCGTGTGTGTGTGCGTGTCCGTGTGCAAGTGTGTTTCAGTGAGTGTTCAATCGTACAGTAGAAAGGTGTTCATGTTCTGTGAAGTGGCTTCCTTTTCTCTGGGCAGACTCAGAGACTGTTCTTCGCATTTGTGTGTGTGTGTGTGTGTGTGTGTGTGTGTGTGTGTGTGTGTGTGTG